>VMRN01000533.1:0-30567 GCA_010277015.1 Poeciliopsis turrubarensis
AATATTTTCTCAGATATATCATCTATTGATATTTATCAAGTGTCTACGGTTATATAGGTTATGTTATGCAGGTTAACATATTAATTATTTAAATAGACATTGTTATAAGTTTTTGCTTTTTTTTTTTATAATTTCGTTTTGTGGGTTACAGTACAAACATTCATTAATTTTGGTTAGAAATAATAAAAGGACGTCATTCATCTGCAGTCACTGTTTAGAAACCATTTCCGTAATTCGCCACTTGGGGTCAGTGTTACTCCACCAATGAAACAACGAGCTTTCGTAAGATGGATAAACATGATGAATAACGATATCTGTATTTCGCCAGTAGGGGTCAGTGTTACTCCACCGATGAAAACGTGCTTTAGAATGATAGCAAACGATGATGACTAACTATAATAGTATTTCGCGAGTAGGTGTCAGTGTTACTCCACCAATGACAAACAGATCGACGGGCGAATGGGCGTGAAAACTTTGCGAGAGCGTCTGCAGTGACATTTCCAAAAGGATAGCGGTTACATATAAACTGAGAGGTTATATGTAACCTGAAAGGTTATATGGAAACCCTCAGAAAATTTTTGTTGGCTTAAAACACGCAATAAATGTAGCGTTTTGTTAAGAACTGTTATTTACTATAGCAAGTGAATGCATCTATATCACTTGTCCCTATCTTACTGGTCAGTCAAGGGCGGAGTTGGTTGTGATGAACTGAACTGTACTGCAGCTGTGCCTGCAAACTGCTACGTACTGGCGGTCGGCCGGTGGCCGGTGTGGCCGGTGTGGCCGGTGGCCGGTGTGGCCGGTGGCCGGTCATGGTCGAGGTTCGGCGTATTCCACTGTGAACTGTACTTTTTTTTTTTTTTTTTGCTAACCAGTTGGAGCTGCTAACTATTCCTGAACATTTTGCATGGATTTTGGAGCCACAGAACCGAACCACGCTCAACGTTCTGCTTGGGTTTTGGAGCTGCAGATCCGAACAACTCTCGTGAGCCGGAACAGACTGTTGAAGCGGAGTTGGAGCAATTGTATTGCCTTTCGTTTAAAAACTGGCAACTCGCGGTGCATGAGTAACTCATTCCTCGTGCTGGTTTTGGGAGCCGCCTTGTTTGGTACTGCTGTTCCAAGAATGATGCTAACCGAGTCCCATCAGGCCTGCAACGTTTGTAAAGCTAGTGCTTTACTAACTCAAGGAACTGAATAGTGTGTTTGATACACCCAGTGTCATACATTCAGCCTTATTTGTTGTTATTTATAGAACCTGTTTAAAGGCTTGTTTCAAAGAGCTCTGAGAAAATGCTAAGTATCTTATTACCGATCCATTGGGGTTATAATATTTAGTTGTAGCGCTTCCTGTGATTAACATCTAATTAATGGGTGGGATTCAGCCTGTGCTATTGTTCTAATGTGCTGAAAGTTGACTGTGCTCTGTTAGTCTGCATTGCCCTTGGTTCATTAAACTGGAACATCTTCAACTTTACAATTTTCCTCACTCATTTTAGGAGAAGGTTGAAATTGCACTGCATTTACATCTCAGTTGTAGTTAGCATCAAAGCATGTGGGCGTGGCTTAGTGTCAAACTGAATATTTGCCATAAAACATCAAGATTAAAAGATGACACCTGCACCAGACTTCCTATGTCTCTCTGCAGAACAGTCCTGAACACATTTCCATGGTGACTTGATGACATCGCGTTCGCCCCGCCCACTTTTAACATGCAGTGACCTGTTTTTTCTGCTGTTCTATCATTTATATGAGTTTCATCATCTGAAAACTGATTTAAAACGATAAGATGATGAACTCTGTGGATGCTGGCTGCTGACCGAACCGCATTGGGGTGTAGAAATGGCGAACTGCAGTCCTTCGCCATGCGCATACGATCGGCTCTAAATCACACATGGATCATCCGACTGGATATGTATGACCTTTGTTGACCTCTAAATAGCCCAACAGCATCGAAATGTAATTTGACTCCACTGCGCCGCCTAGGTTAATTCACCCGCTATATCTCCTCGCTAAATGCACCAATCTGCACCACATTTTTTGTGCGTCGTCAGGGAGCGCCGCCGAACGCATCAATGCATACCGCCTGGTGGACGGGCGCGGAAACTGCGCAACGGCTTCTGCGTTGGCACGTGGGCGGCTGTGCTGGAATCTACGCAACAGCTTCCGCGGTGCCGTGCAGGCGGAGGTGCTGGAACCTGCGTGAGAGCTTCTGTGGTGGCTGACGGCCGGCGGTTGCTAATACCCCGCGGTGGCCAATAGGCCGGAGCGGCGCTTGGCTGCGAGGGCCGCCCGACACCGCCTGCGGCTTCAATTACCTTTAATTTCTTTATGTGTGGATTATTCTGATTGCTGTCGACATCTGGTATAGATTTTATGTTTATAGAAATATTACAAATATGTTTGCTAAGAAAAACATTGACGTTTTATACATATTTTTATTGCAAGACATTTCCATTAATTTCCACAAATGTCCTGTGACAAATATGAGGTTCAATATAAAATCTGTTAGTCCAGATCAGCAGAGTCAACTCTTTGTGTTCTGATGACTTCTAAAGACCCGCTACTGTACCATTTGGATCTGCTCATCGTCTTGCAATGGGAAATCGATGGACAGTTTGATTCTCCATCTTGCTCAGACAGACAGTATCGACATCCTAAATGAGGTGAAAGGGATATTTCCACCTAATTCTAAATCATTTATTAAATTGCACTGCATAATTTGATCTTTGTGTCATTTCTTCAGCAGGCTCTGGATTCGTGAGAATGTGCATGTTGGGTCTCAGTGCTCTCAGACATCTTTAGATGTCCCGTGTCCAGGTTTATGGTGGCTTCTTTCTCTTGTAAGAAGCGACCCGTTCTAGTTTTCAGACACAACGTGACTTTGAAAATGTTGTACCTGTTGAACAAACACACTCATTCCCAGGCAGATAATCCATTTCAGACGGATCTATCTGTTGCTGCAGCGAGCCGGCCCGTTCCTGCAACGTTGGCGACATCGATTTGGGTATTTGTAACGCTCCACAAAACCAGAGATGATTTCAAGTAAAATCTGCTGTGTCCTTAAACCAAATCTAGGACATTTATTCATTAACGGCTACATCACACGATGTTTGCTTTTTTATGTGTGTTTTTTTTTTTTTTTTTTGCGCAGCTCCACTCAGCAGGGACTGGCTAACAGAACGCGTCCGGCTGTAATTCACACCCAGGCAGGAAATCTGTTTGCAGTCTGACTGAAAGCTCCTCACCTCCACTGGCACCCTGCCTCTGACTTTATCACTCACACACACACACGCACACGCACACACACACACACACACACACGCGCACACGCACGCACACACACACACACACACACACACAGACATGATCGACGGCAGACTGAGAGGCAGGTGGCATCGCCGCGGAAGCGGGATAGGAGGGTCAGAGGGAGCATCCTGGAGAGGAGGACGCAGACAGGCAGAGAAGGGCGAGGAAGACGCGATGGAGAGCGAAGCAGCGAGAATGTTCTCAAAGACCGAGGATGATGGCTCAAAGTAAAAACCTAACAAATGCAAGAATCTTCCTGCATCCAGCCATATAATGCTGAAGCAAATGATGCGCCAATCTAGGGCAGCAACTCATTGTTATCTCATCGTCGTCAATTATTTGGATGATTGTTCTCCTGATTGTTCTCCTGATTGTTCTCCTGATTGTTCTCCTGATTCTTCAGACGATTAAGTGGATTTTAAAAACGAGCTTTCTTGCAGATTTTTCATTGAACTACTTAAACTTATTTTATAGTGTCAGAATAAGCTAAAATGTGCAAATAAAGTCTTTTTTTAAGTCTGTATATTCTAATGAACGACGACCGACTAATACTAAGTTAGTTGACGATTATTTCAATTAATCAGTTACTCTCAATTAATCAAATGATGGCTTCAGCTCTGATTTGTGGCTGACTGAACCTCAGAAGCTGTAGAAAGTAGATTCTTCAGCATCGTTTCTCACATCACTGTCTGTCCTTAGATTGCTGAAAACAGATCATTTTGACCAGCTGATTTTTGGGTCCATATTCAAATAATCTCTAGTAAACGATGTATCAATTACATCAGTATCCTCCAAATCAGTTTGACTGTGCCTTTAACAAAACCGAGTGTTTGACTTTTTCCCACCTTTTGCTGATGTACCATGTGTATAAAAAAACATGACTCCAGCAAGATGCTTTGGAACTTTTTAAAAAAATTTTTGACTCAGTAAATATCTGTCCTCTCACCATAATATTTCACAAAGAGAAACTCACTTAATGGAAACACTGCAGTTTTGAAAAAAAAAATTTAGAAAAAGTTTTTGTGCTAAATTGAGTCGTTTTTTTTATTTGTTTGATTTTAAAGCTATAAAAATTGGTATATTTAGCAAAACAGTACTGTAAAAAATGTTTGGCTTCACACAAGACATGTGAACGACAACAAGATGTTACAACTTGCAAAAGTGATGACAGAAAGCGGTAGGAGGAGGATGGCATGGTGTGTTGGTTCACACAAACAAGCATTTTCACTTTTCACATGTGATTTTTATTCCTTTGCTTATATAGTGGAAACACAGTAATTGCGAAAGAATTTCTCTGACATCAGCCGACAAAGTTTGGAATGGAAACACAGCTTCTGCAGCCCCAATACGTTGCAGCTAATTTCCTTCTGTTCCATCTTCATTTCACGCTTTCTTTTCTCTCCTTTGCTCTTTCCTTCTCTTTTGACCCCCCTGTCTGTACATTATCTCTCTTTTTTCTCCTCCTCCACCCTCCCTCCTTTCCTCTGTGCTTGTGTGACCCATTTCCTTGGTCTTGGCCCCATTAATCACAGTGTTGTGGGCATGGCCTGCCTGCCTCCCTGCCTTTCCTCATCATAACAGGTAATTGAATAAGAAGAGGGCTGAAGGTCTGGACAATAAGCAGCCATTGATTGACCTGTCCCTTACCCTGTACGAGTCTGACCCAGTTGCTTTTTGGACTCTGTGGCTGGGTATGATGTGAAAGCCTGTTTGTGTTGACAGGCCAATTAGCTGCCCGATAAGAAAACACTCTTCTCAGTTTGGTTCTCAGATAAACAGAAGCGAGTATGGTAACAGAATGGAGATCTGAATCAGCTGATGGTAACTGTTGTCAACTGACTGCAAAACAATCCAATATCAGCTGTTTCCTTTTGGTTTCCTTGTGTCATGTTCGATTTCTTTATTTTTTTAATATCGCATTTACACATCCAACCAAACATCTCATCTTTATGAGTGTACATAGCCAATAACCGATATTTATCGATAGTCTATATATTTCATTACCGTTAACATGCCTTGAAAAAAAATGACCACCCTGTTGAATTCACCACCACTCTCAGTTTCAGTTAAACTACCCACAATGCAGTGCTGCATCATTATCACTGCCACATGACCAATCTACTCCGCTCCCAGGCCCGTAACAAAACATCTGTTATTAATATCAGCCCAGTTTCATTTATTGGACCGATACCAAAATGTTAAAAAGATGACTAGAAGCCGATACTGATATTAGTGCCTATATGTTGTGTGCCCGTATTCTATATTTGCATTAATACACAGTGGAAATTGTTTCAGTCCTACTTTTAGTGGACTGATCAAAGCCAATCAGCACTGAGGAAAATGAGGGTCACTCCTGGACTGGCTGCTTTCCAAAAAAACCAGCCACAGCATATCAAGCTGCATTTTCTTTTGCATTTCAGGTATGCACCATTATTAAAAAAAAAAAAAAAAAAAAGATCACATTCCACAAAAAAGTCAAATACTGAACTGCAAATAGATGAGATTTACTGTAGTTCTGATTTAATTTTTGTGGTCTAACAAAAAAACAGATTGCTGTTCCTGGATGTTCCTGGATCCTGGATGCCACTTTTCTCAGAAGTCCAGCATTTTTTCATTCAGGGTTAATGCCTGCTATAATTAAATCTGGTGGTAGACCAATGTGTGAGAGGATAGCATCTAGTCCCAAGCTAGTGAGGCAGCTAGGGACCCACCTCGGGCCGATCCATCAAGGAGCAGGCGGGGGCCGGGCGGTGGAGGAATGGGCCCATAACAGGAGGCGCTGGAGTGAACCAAAGGAGCCACCAAGGTGCTCTATCTCTGACAAACACAGGCAGCTCGTGTTATTCATGTCTTACAGTGCAGCTGGAGGCTGCGCCTGCTTCTTTTGGACTGGGCAATATTACTGAGCGTCAACTCCACAACAGCTTTAAAGACACGGAAGCAGTTTTAGATCTGTTGAACCCAGAGCTCAGAGGTAACTCACCAGACATACTGCTCAGTCAAACAGCGTCATTCAGGTTCTGACCTTATAGATGACACTCAGTGCTAGGCTATTGAGAACAAGTGACAATGTTTGTTTGTTTGTTTTTTCACAAATAGATGCCAAGTTTTACAAATCCCAAACTGTGTCCAACACACAGTATTTCTGTTAAGGTTTGACTCTTCAATAGGTACAAATCACAACATACATCCTGTTGGGGCTCGTTTGTCAGAAGGGTTAGCCCAGCAATCACCTTCTTACACCATTCCAGTTCTCATCTCTGTGACTTGTCCTAGTGAGCTTGTATTTCTCAAGATCTGTTTCATCATAGTCAACCTTCTGCACGGTTATAGATTTCATGCCTGTGGTTTAGCAATGGCAGCGGAGTAAGTGAGCAAATTAAAGTAAGAGGGATATTTAAGACATTTGACAGCTGGTAAAGTTGTTGATCAGCTTGGTATGGTCGATACAGTGCATGCAATTTCCGGTAAGCTTCATAGCATGGCTCCCTACACACATTGCATATGTCACAACTAAATGTTAGCAATTTGGTAAAATCAGATCCAATATTTTTAAACTTACGTCCCGCCTCCAGCAAAACACCGTACCTCTCCAGACCCTCTGGACAAAGCAAAGCGTAGAACAAGGTGCCGGTTTTAAACCTCGACTTCACATCATTTCTCCAGCTCAACATTTGCATTCCCAGAAGAAACATACACTTAGCAGTTGGACGTTGCATTTCACTACTCAAATCTAGGACACGTGAAAATGTTTCTGTTACAACCACAGACGTGAGCTTTTTATATCATCCCTAAGGTCAACGCTAAAAACGCCCCAAAGGAAATCGATACCCGTCACACACAGACTCATCCTTCTAAAGGGCCCCACAAACACCTCAGCCTGCGAAACCGCCGCTATGTTGGGACAACTCCTTCAATTGAGACTACAAAACGTCTCCAGAGAGCCTGGCAGTGTCGCCTCCATACCGACCACCAGGGGAATAAATCAGAGTGTGCCATTTACACCCAGTCATTATCCATGACCTCTGTGCTGACCCTGAGCCCTGCGCAAACACCACGGTAAATACCAACAGGACAGCGTGCCAGCAAGCAGATGAACGCGGCGCTTTGCAGTGTGGACAACAGCTACTGTAGAGACAGACGCTAATTGGTTTCCCAGCTGAACATGACACCAGAACAAGACGATCAATTTTCCTTACTTTGCCAGTAGGAGATCCTGAGCGCAGGCTCTGTCTACCTGGCTCCTCTTGTCTTAACACAGGCGTTGAGCTAGTTCTGCAACTTACTCGCTTGTCAGTTTTAATTGATTCCTCGGTGAGGAGTGATTGGTTGTTATGTTGCCGTGTGAAACAGAAAGCTGAGGGTTTTTTAGCTTCTGGAGGACTCCCAGCTTTTATTGGAAGGCAAACTTAGCATTTCTCTTATAGCCTTTAAATCTGTAAAAAATATTCCAACATATTTCAATCTATTTTGTGGTTGAAAACACAGTTCCCTACAATTCCTTCCCAGAAGTGTTTTTTCTTTCTTTATATAGAAGCAGAAGTGTGTGCAGGTGTGTGTGTGTGTCTGCGGGTGTGTGTCTTCCTCTGTCTTTGCCAGAAAGGCACACATACACACTTTTGCTTTCTGGTTCATCTCTGTATTAGTAGATGAATGAATGCGCACATCACACCCACACTCGTGTGTGAAGATAACACAACTGTAGCCAAATTGACAAATACACGCACACACACATGCACACACCTACACACACCCCAACAAGTGTGAAAACCAGGTTTCCCCAGTTTGGTGTGCCAATGTGAGAAATGAGCTCCTGCTCCATTTTATTCAGGTTGGAGAACTGCTTAGCACACAACTTCACCAGTTGTGTGTGTGTGTGTGTGTGAAGGACTATCCTCCATTTAGCTAGTTTAGCAAAAGCTAATCTATGTATCCTAGTGATTCCAGAAGCTCCTCACAGCTTTAATGCAACACTTTAACACCCCAGTAAGTGTCTGCTGCCAAGTATGTCCTGCTACACACTCCTGCACTGCATCCTGGGAGATCAGATGGTGTCAGGGGGATTATTGTCAACCTGCCTGCTCAAATTGACTTGTTTTCCAAAAATTGAATCCAAATAGAGCTTCATGCCTGTCCACTGGTCTGTTTTAATTATTCAGTGGTGATTCAGTAACGTGATTGTTAAATGGCACCAAGTGACTGGAAAAAAACTTTATATTCAAGTTTGTGGAACAGCTTAAGCTTGGCTAACGTCGGGGAGAATTTGAATTGTTTTAATGTGTTTCTGGTTGATGTTCCATTCAAATCATTTTGGAAACCAGCTCTACAGACCAGTTCATTTGTTTTCTTGTCCTCAAGTAGAACCGGTCAGGATGAAAAATGGCTGCCGGCTGCAAGAAGCTGGTCAGACTGGAAGTTGAGGTTTTATCTCTGTCTTTTCCCGCAACCCATCCAGCTTTACAGCGTCGCTGCGACTTCCTGGCTGTTTGTCTCATGTTGTACATTTACACTTTCCATCTGGTCATCTGTCATCCTTTACTGCAGTGTCACAATAAACCGAGCAACACTGCAGAAAAAAAAAAGGAGGCGAGAATTGAATAAAAAAAAAAAAAAGTGAGAAACCCAGAGAGCACAGCCTTATTGCGGTTTAGATGAAATCAGTTTCTCCTGCAGCGCCGCAGCACCTTTTGTAGCTTCATCAGAGTCCTGACACATCCTGACACCTTAACAAAGTGCTTCTGAGCCGAGTCAGTGTTTGGGTTTAGGCGAAGCACCCAGACAAATGTAGGTTAAAATGTAAAACGGTTTGTGAACATAATCCGAGAGCCGGTGTCACGGCAGTGTCAGCCCCGGTTTATTGGAGGCGTCAGGCCTTCCCTCTCACCGCTGCCGTTACATCCTCTGCACACGGCCCAGCTCAGCGCTGGGGTTTAGCCGCTCTGTAGTCCTCTGTGACACTTTTCTAAACACCTTCTCAGTGCTTATGTCGAAAGAAGCTCCCATGAATTGATGTTGACACGTTTTGCAGGCTCATTATGCGGAAGCAACGTAGCAGCCACCAGAAACTGCTGAGCCTGCGCTTCTACAGCTCAGCGTGAAGTTCTGGAGCCGTTTTTGTGATGGTGTCTGCTGTATTCTTGACTAACACAGACAATTCAGTAACGTTTTGGCATAACTGAGGCGTTTCAGCTCTGAGAACTTCCTCTAAGTACTTACTGGGCCTGTAAGTGCTTATTCAGAGAAATATTTCACAAACATAAAGATAGAAGCGAAAAGCACACCATATGTAGCTCGTCCTCTGAAGGGATTACTCAGTTTTTCAGTTTTCCATAACAGCCTGCTCCTTTGTAAAACCAAGTGTCAGATTATATAACATAATACTGTAATGCCCCACTGCGTAAACACAACTGCTGTGCACCATAGTCATAGAAATAATAGAGTGCTTCTAATTAAAGGCGGTTGATTTACTGATAGTCATTAGTGTGGCCACCGCTATGAAAGCAGGGTCTGCTGCTCTGGATAATACAGGTGTGTGTTAGCACAGTGCCAAGGAGAAAACACGTCAGGAACGACCTATTGCTATGCGAAGGCCATTTCAAAACAATTTGTAGTCCATCATTTTGCTGGGAGAGAAGATGTGGAACATGTTTAGGAGACCTTAAGGGTAGCGGACCCTTAAGGTTGGAGAGAAACTCCAAATTCCCCAAGAACATTTAACATGCTTCAGTTAGCATGTTAAATGTTATATACCACCATAATAGACTTTCCTTTAACGTTAGAGTTGCCGGACGAATTTCACCTGGACACCTTAGGACATTCTGGAGCAACGTCCTTCCCACAAGTACAGTTTAGATCTATTACCCGACCTGATATTCGAGCCAGGTCAGGCCATAGTGACATGCTTGGTGGCTCTCATAGCGAAAAAAACAACAAAAAACTGAATGAGAATACATTGTATAAAGATCTTAATTTTCTTATTCTAGTCAAAATAGAGGATGAGGTAGTTCACCCAAGAGAGGAAAAGAAGAAAGCAAGGTGCAGAAGTTAGACTGCAACAAGCTAAACAACCTTTCAAAATCAGAATGATTATTAAAAAAAAAAGAAAAGAAAGATATTTCAGTTTCTTGTTGTCATGAGACCACTGCTCTCTGATTTCTGTATTTAGATGTTGCAACTGCTCTCCCCTCGTTCTACAAGATGTTTATTCTCTTTTGAAAGAAATAAAAAATGCTCAAACAACTCACTAAATCTTGATTCCGCTGCCACCGAGTAACCAGTGTAACTTTTCCCTGCACATAATGAATATCATACATTAAACAAACAGCTGAATTGTGTTTCTAAAATCCTCCTCATTTGACTGTTTGAGCGTTTTCCCAAAGCGTTCCTGCCTCCACCCACCACCACAAGCCGCATTGTGAACGAGGAGGGAGTAAAAGTGACCTGAATACGTCCGCTCTGGAAACGGGAGGCAGAGGAATGAAGCTAAATCTCTTTGTGGCGCTAAATTGGCTGTGAGGACCAGCACTTTAGCATGCTGTGGTATTTTGAGAGAATCACGCTTTAACTGTTCAAAAGAGCAAATCCCTCACAGCCGTCTCTGCCCTCATTGGGGGTCTCCCTCTATTCTTCTTTTCTCTTTACTCTTTTCATACTCCTCCTCCTCCCCCCCAACCTCCTCTCTCTGTCTGGCGCTCGTTCGCTGCATTGCCAGTCGTCTTAAAAGGTCACCCCCACCTGGCGCGGCACGCGAAGCTAACTGTCAAATCCCATCTGTCTTTTAGTTTTACAACGGGTGTCTTTGTGCACTCAGGTGAGACAATACAAGTACAGTAGAGCACACTGTGAGGACGACATGTAAACTGATGAATTCAGTTTGACTGATGAACCAAATAGAAACCTTTAAAATGAATTCTATTCCATCTTTTTTTTTTTTTTTTTTTTTAAAGTGAAGCGCAGGTTAAACTTTCCAAATCAACTTTTTTTGACAGGGGATTTTATAATAAGTATAATTAATAATATCTTATAATAAAAACAAAAAAGTTATATTTTTAGTTTCATTCACTTTTATACTTTGGTGCTGCAAATTGAGTGAAATGGAATAGTGAAAAGTGCACATTTGAAAAGATATTCTTTCACATCAACTTTTATTTAGTTGAGGACAGTGTGGAAAAATAAGAACTGTTCTCGTGTTTTCTATAAGAAACAAAAAAAAATTAAGTTTTTTTTTTTTTTAACTTTTCTAAGAAATTGTTAAAGTGCTAAACTGGAGATGTATAGTTATAAAAATACCTTCATAATTCTGAAAACTTCTCAAAGACCAGCCCTGTTTGTGACACTCCTTGCTTTTTAAAAGCATGTTTATGATATCGCAGTTGGTATAATTTATTCTCTTTAGTCAAAATAATTTGTGTAAAATACAAAACAAAACAGAATAATGTTACTTTCTTTAGTTAAAACATTCCAAGCTTGTGATGAGAGATTCATGTAGCAGATTGGACTGAACAGCCAGAGGTTAATCAACATCCCTGGTTCCTATTTAAGAATTGTCTTAGATTCCTGTAGAGAGCAGTTAGAATACTAAAGAACAACATGGTGAATTCCTCCTGTTAGGGATTTGAATGGAGACTAAGAGTTGCCACACTGCATTGCATGGCAAATCCTTGATGGCTGCAAATTCAGCAGGAAGTACAAATACTTGTCAAGCATCGGGGTTGTGAAGCACGTCATGAGCTGCGTTTGATTTACTGTGTGGTGCGTCTGAAAGTCACTTTGTTGACCAGAATGGACAACAAGAGCAAGGCGGTTTACGGCGCTGAGCTGGCCACTTCATTAAACGCTCAGAGAGGAAGAACCACTCCACTATGTTGTCCACTACATCACAGCAGCACACAGAAGACAACAACGATAAAGCCGTGTTTGTCAGAGTCTGAAGTGTGACGGCTCAGGTGGAAAGACGGCGCCGCTGCATCATCGACTGTCAGAGGAAGACATGTTGCTGAGAGAGGAAAATGGAAACATGAGGGATGCTGCCTCTGCACCATCAACAGCACTCTGGCATGTATGACAACAGTTTGTTTGATTGCAACTTTTGCAGATCACAGCAGAGGTGTCACTACTTCCTGTCTTCCTGTCGTGCCTCAAAATGAGAGTCACAAACACACAGACATCAGGCTTTCAAACTCGCCTTTGTATCTGGCGTCCATAATGGTAGCGTCCACTAACTTCGCTGGCTGTCACAGGCAGCAGGAAATGAATAATGCTTTGTGTACTTTACAATAAGTATTACAATGTATAGCACAGGACAACAGCTGTCTGAGGATAGCTAAAATCCTTGAATACTTTAGAATCCTCTAACGTTGCTCATCATTGCCCATTTCAATTGATTCAAAAACATCAATGCCAAGCCAAACGAGATGGCTGTTAATGTTAACTCGACTCAGTAACTCATTCAAAACAGTTTGAGCAGATGAGTTCAACAGATGTGGTAGCCTTAACTTCTTAGGCAGCTACATGGGAATCCAAATGGTTTCATATTGAGCAGTGCTGTACTTTGGTGTGTGTCACACTGTGCTTTTATTCTTTCAACATGAAAACACTTGTTCTGTCTGTTAAGGCTCATGTTCACCTAACCATTTATCAGTTTTTTCCTTTCCAACCCAATTCCAGTAACATAGCTTTCATTAACTCTTTTTCTTGGAACTTTTTATTCATTTTACAAAACCCTTAAGCTAAAATATGACATCATAAGCGCCCGTAATTGTGACACAATTACCTCAACTAATATCTTTAATTAACTAAAGTAGACCTCATTATTCTGCCGGTATTTAATATTGCAGAGACCTGGAGTTTAGCTTGTGAAATAGCCCCATTTCTCTCTGGAGCTGGGGGTCTGTGCTGCTGAAATTACAGCAGTGTGACCTTTTTAAATAAAATGCTTCAACTTTTAGAGTATTCCAACGTCCACTGGCCTTTTGTTCTTCCTCAAACAGAAGGTTCCATGTCTCTCATAATATTCCTGTCGCACCACAAAAATACTCATTAATCAAAGCGTCCATGTTCTCGGAATCTGGGACACATACACACACACACACACACACACACGCACACACACTATACTTTCCTGTATAGGAAAAGTATAGTGTGTCTCACTATACTTTCATAGACTTGCATCAATTTCCGGTCATTTCTATGACCTCAGATTCAAACTCAGAATTGTGTTTTTCCCAAAGGGAAATTCAGTTCACAGCCAGTCACAATAAAAACAACAACAATTAACATCTCACCAGAGGATGTGGCAATAATTTCCACCGTTTCAACCAAAGGAGGTTGAAAACGCAAAACAAACATATATAGGTGCTGCTGTGACACAAAAAGGTGAATAAATAAAACAATAAAGCAAAATATTGGTTTGACATATTGAAAGTCATTCAATAAGACTGTTTAATTGTTAAAACTAACAAAGCATAACCATTTCCATCAACTATAAGACTATACTTTCACGTGAAGCCAATTTTATCCCGCAGTCTGATCTATCTCTGCAAAGGTCTAAAATCAGCCACTGTCCTTTTCTGCTCTCCTCTGGGATTGGTTTGACGTACCAAGTCATGTCTCAATCCGCTGCTGCCAACTTGCCGACTTATTTAGCAACATTTCAGACAAATAAAAATTGGTATCAGCTAAAATCAGAATTGGCAGGTCAGGCTTTTCAAATATAGGTAATCGACGATGATTACCTATTGACTGTTTGTCAATGATAGCAAAACAAGAACACGCACACACACACACACACACACACACAGGGTTGTTTTTGGTGTCAATGTCTAAAGCTGGCTTTCCAACTCTCTAAGTAGATTCAAATATGTTTTATTTACAGAAAGCAGTTTTGTGAAAGTGATTCTTAATCTGAACCAGATCAGCTCAGGTTCGTTTCCCCCGTCTGCTTTGATTTCCGTCTTTGGTTCACCCACTTCCCTGCCCCGTCTCTGCTCTGCTGTATTTGTTATGTCATTCGTCTTGGAGATGGTTCTGTGTGATTTATTCAAGCCGTCTCGTTTCGTTGCCTCTTGAACGTTTGTGGTTTCCAAAAATCAAATTTAGTTTTTTTTTTTTTTTTTAACTTGTTACAGTCAGCAGTTTCTCTGCTCCTGCCTCATTAGTCATTTCTGCATTGCTCGTTATTTCTACAACTTATTCTTCTCCTCTGTAGGAAAACTCGGCTTATAGGTTTCCAGTCATGTCCCCTCTGTCCTTTGGGAGCTGCCCTCTGATGTCCGGTTTTTGGACTCATTGCCTCGTGCAGGAACATGACTAACAAAGGGGAGAGAAGAAGACATTTTTTTGATTACGTTTATCCTGATTTTCAGTCTGTACCATCCTGCTCCGAGGTCAGAGGTTTTTTTCCAGTACTCCATGGACAGCAGCCCGACCTCTGACCTCCAGCTCTCCCCCCCTCTCTCCGTGGAGCTTTCTCCCAAACCAAGGTATCCTCCTTCTGCTGCTCCTCGCTCCCCAGAGATAGCGTATCCTCCTGTTATCGTGCCCTCCTTTAGTTCTCCTTCTGTAATTGTTGGCCTCGTCCTTCGCCTATCCTTTGGGTGTTGCTATGCTGAGCATCACACTCGCGCCTCTGTAATTCCCTCCTGTGGGACACAGGCTGACAACTTCAGGACTGTCTATTTACGTATTAGCTTATCTCTTGTGCGGTGATAGAGGCGGTGAGTAACGGGGGACGGTTTAGGGCCGCTGGACGTTTCCGAAGGCTGAGTGAAGCACCAGACTACAACACTGAGTCAGAGCAAAGAGGTCAGGCTGTAGCTTTCAACGTGCTGCCAGGGGACCGATCTATGGTTGTTGTCAAATGTCAACTTTGGGTGCGTCACCTCTTCAAACAGTCCCACACTGTCTATGTACGCTTACACCGTGTCGTTAAAGACCGGCCCCCGTCCTCCTCTGGCACATGCTGCTCCCTTGTGACCGGATAAAGAGGATGCCAAATTTTGTGCGTTGTGTTTTTGTAAAGAGCGCTAATGAGTTCAATCTTCTCAAGCACACAGGACAGACGGCTAAGACTCATGAATCCAGTCATACAAGACAGTGAAACTTGATCATCCAGAGCTTTGTGTCACAATGTCATGCATCATGTGAAACATCATCAGAACCCGGCATTCAATTGAGCAGTCTCCGTTCATGCATGCATTGATACAGGGCAGCTCACTTTTCAGCTTTTTTCTCTAACTTTGGACTTTCCATGGACTTGCATTCATTTCTACAACCTGACCTTTACCCTAAACCAATCCGTTACCAGTACACACCTAACACATGCCCGTGCGCACGCACACACACACACACACGCGCACGCACACACACACACACACACACGCACACGCACGCACACACACGCACACACACACACATACTGTATCTGAAAGAATGAAACATAATTTTCCACAGTTAAAGGCATAAACGTTTGTGGTTTCTCCAAAATAATTTATTTTTGTTTTTAATGAGATCTCTGCAAAATTGAAACACTCACGCTCACATGCGTGACTGATCTCGAGCTATTCTACAAAGAACAAGCACAACTTTCAGTCTCCATGAGGCCCTTCCAGGTTCTAACAGTGTGTAGATAATGTGTAGCTTCATCGGTACTTCATTTGATTCAAAATGATGAGTTTGGCACCCCAAGACTGACGCACCCCAAAAACATGCAGTCCTCAGGTACGACGTATTGACTTTATCTATGCTAAATACATTACGTATTGTCACTTCTTTCTGTCACATACAATCCCATTTCAGTACATTGAAGGTTTTGGTGATGATGTTTCAGTATGTGGAAAGTGAAGGGGTGTGAATACTTTTGCGAGGCGTTGTACCCAATGTGGACAGGTGGCAGGAAGTTGACAACTGACCTTCCTGGACGGTGTGGCAGGTCTGGGGTTTACCGCGTCTCTTCTCACCTGGGAAACCTGCCTCCCTCAGCTAAACACCACACACCTGGGATGAAAGCTCCGTTTCCATCACAAATGTTTTCAAACCTTGCCGGTGTTCTGCCAATGTCGCAAAAACACACTTTTGCAATTGCGGAATAAATAAGGAACACAAATATATTCACACATGAATATGTTTGTTCATTAAGAAATAAGCCGCACGATCACCCTCCAACCACTTCTTGTTATTTACTGCGTCTTTTTCCGTTGGTCGTAACATCCGGCTGTCCAGTATGTGACTCGTGAGATGTGAAAAAAACTGCTTCCACTGCAGCTTTCTTGAAATACACTCAGTTTAATTCATCTGAAAAACCACATCATCCGAGCGCAAGACGTTTTTCAACAGGAGTTTTTTTTTTTTTTGTTTGTTTTTTTTTCTAAATTGACATGTTTCCATTAAGCGAATTGATTTATGTAATTCCAGTTTATACGACCAATGGAAACGCAGCCAGTGACACCTGCGTTGGAGAGCGGAGGCCATGGTGTCATTCGGTCTTCGAGATAATTGAAAAAGTAAAACAAACAGTCGGGTGTCATTTTCACTCAGCTGCATGGATGGCATTTCTACATCTGTATGTGTGGTTTTATACTAACAGGAGTTAATCCTGCCTTTTAATGTAATCTGCATCACACAGACCTTTCTGCTTGCCTCGGCTCACTGAACTGGATATATGAGGCTCATCACTCTGCAGCCTTTTATTTATTTATTTTTTTACGTATTGACACCGCTGCATCGTCCAGATAAGGAAAATGTAATGAGAGTTTTTTCTCAGACACACAGGTAGAAATATTCAGAGCGTTTGGCGTCTCTGTCCGCAGGGCTCGGCTCGGTTTGCTCATCACGGTCTGCTCCGGCTGCTGAAGAAGAATGCTCACACACACACACACGCACACACGCAGATGCACATATCACACTCTGTGCCTTGCAGGATTTTAAATTGTTTACAGCATTCTTACTTCACCATAATCCATACGTTATCCCCTCTCAGCCTTGGAGATGAAAACATTTATACGATTAGCTTACACGCTTATGACGGCCTCACATTTCATATTACAACAGAATACTGTGAACTGAAAGTTGCACACCTTCTGATTTTAAGAAGACGTCTTCTTTTTGATAACAGAAATGTGTTTTTTTTTTTTCAGGGCAGATTGCTCACTCTGCTCGGTGTGCAGGAGCCGATTCAAAGTGTTGCAGAAGATTTTGAAGTTCTCACTGTCAATAATTCAACAACAGCTCTCACACTTGCATCACTTCTAAATTATTCTATGTTTGCACTGAAGTTTTCAGATCTGAGCCAATGCAGGGAAGTTGACTAGAGCACATGAAATTTCAGACCTTTTTTCAAGAAGAATGAATGATGCTGGAAGCTGCCGTTTTTCAAAGCATTGCTGTGACAACATAAATCAAGACGGAAGATTCTATAGGGAAATCTCTTCTTATTTAAATAACATTTTTGTTCTTTCATTTGTGTTTCTACTGTTTCTAAAATCAGCCCAAGTACTTAAAGAATCAAACACACATCCGGTTTTTGGCAATAATTGAATATCTTTTGGTGTTTGGATAAAGAGCCATTTCAAAACTTAACATCACAAATCAGCAGAAACTGCCCACTGCCTCGCAACTCCAGCGAAGCTCAGCACGTTACCTAGCAACCCACACTGAGCTCCACCACATCTGGTCAGCTGGGTTCACCGCTGTATGTGCTGTACAATGGCTGTTGGATAAGATAAGTGTTTTGCTGTTGACTTACCAACCAGAGACCAATTGCTGCATTCTTGTTGGTTGTGCAGGAGGCTCCACTTCTGGTTTTTTCCGAGATGCACAGTTGTGCAATTGTTTGCAGCCATTTTCATGTGTAAGTTTAAACATTAAGTTCATACTAAGTGACTCATTTTCAGCAATTATTAATAGTCACTTACCTCTTTTTGCGCAATACTTTTCAGGAGCTTAAAATTCCTGCTTAAATTCACCTTTTTAACTGATCGTATTTAATGATGCCATAGTTGAGACGTACCTGTCAGTCAGCAGACTGGAAGAGGTGTGACCTGAAAAAACATGTCATTCCAATGAGACTCCAAAATCAGATTTTTTTTGTTTGGTTTTTTTTTTTAGAATAATGACTTAAAGTTATCAAATCCTGGTAAAAAAAAAACAACAAACAAACAAACAAAAAAAAAGATCTGGGAAATTTACAAATTCACAAGTGAAGTAGTTTTTGGGAGTAAAAAAAAAAACCTAAGAAGCTTTGAGAATTAAACAGATTTGAGTTAACTGGAAGGATCCACTTTGCAAAAGCTTCCTGATGACTCAAATAATGCTAATAAATTAGTTGGACTATTTAACATTTTAAATATTTCGCTTTTTTGAACCACTTTTGCATGAATTGAACATGTAACTGACCACATCCTCATAACTATACTTGCAATTCTAACCAGCTCTTGATTAGTGTCCCTAAAACATACACAGCTCTGTCCTGATTGGAGCCCCAGCTATGATGTCATGGCAACCAGGATCTGAATAAAAGTGTGCCTTCCGCAGTAAGCACTGCAAGTATCTCTACCAAACCCAGCCTGATATATTTCCTTAAACAACCTTCCAGATGAATCGTTTGCCCCCGGCTTCACTTCTTCACTGACAAGATCTAATTTAGGAATGTCCCAATTTGTTTGAGGACAAGATTCCCATTTAATCGATACAAGCCGGGCCTTTTGACACCATAAAGAAAATTGTGCCATAAAACTTTGATGACACTCTGATATAAATCCTACTTCAAGCCATTCCTTTTACGCACTTAATTAAGGTTGGGATTCCATCCTCCAGCAGGTTTAACCTCACAAAGTCCTTCCATGTTATTTGAAAATAGAAAGTTTAAAGAAAATATAATCCCTCCCAGTATTAATTACTGGGGTTTATCAGCTCTGCCGGAAGCCATCGAGGTCGATTTCTACGCCACAGAAATTCAATTTAGACATAAAAGTTAGAACTTATTATGGACAGAATGCAGCACTGATGGCATTCTCTGCGACTCCATGACAAATGTGCAAAACTTTGTCAGTATTCCACCGATGTCAAAAGAACACAAATTGTCAATCGCGGTGTTTTCATTAAGTTAAAATCACATGTGAATAGCTTTGTTTACGCCATAGTAAACAAAGCCACACCACGATCGTCCAGCTGCTTCCTGTCGTCGTCTCCTTTGTTGTTTTTGCCGGTGGTTGATCATGTGAGTCGTGTGAGGAACACACTAATTGCGATACGGCTGAAAATCCCCCTAATCCTGAAATCTTTTCATAAAAAAAAAAAAAAAAGTTTTTTCAAAATTATTTCCATGAAGCAAATCTACATTTGAAATGCAATGCTGAGTTCATAGGACACACGTCAAACTTGAAGCATCTGGTGTGAACGCACCATTATATAGTCAATGGAAACACTGCTAACCTTGTTATAGATACTAACTGGTTTACAAGTCAGCTGATTGAGAGGAACATGAGCGCAGCTCATGCCAGGTCCGTTGACTCCTGGCTCAGCCGCGGTGTGAGGACCAGGTGTGGAGCGCACCGATCCAACACCTGCCTGTCCTTTCCATCCCCGCTCATGTGAGCTCATATCATCGAAAAGCACACACAGGCAGAGAGCCACCATCCATAGATCACACTTCCATGATTCCCGTGAACGCACGCTACACACCGTCTCCCCCTCACTGCTTCACCAACACACACACTCGCTATACCTGTCTGGTGGCATGATATTACAGCAGTATTTGGATCTCATTTTTCATGATCAACCCCGCCACCCCCAGTAGTTTCCACCCGGGAGGCCAATGACAAGCCAACAAGGCCATCGCTGATCTGTCCATTGTGTTCGTTGAAATCAACACTCCGAGCTAATTAAATATGGCAGCGCTGCTTCAGTGTGTAGCAGGATGACGTGGTTGGAGTTGGAAGGGGACTGCATGCGCTCCTCCATGCAGACTGCATGGAGGAGCGCATGCAGTCATCCTGGCTGAGTCTGGTCAGAACAAACTGCCAAGCGTGAGTGAGGTTCGCTCCTTCTGAAGCCAAAATCCAATTTACCACAAATAGTGCACACTTTGATGTCAGATGAGCAGGAATGTTCCTTCCAAAAAGCAGTTTGTGTCAACAGTGGGCTCAGATATGAACGCTGCAAGTCGGTGATTTGATGTTGTCTGCTGAGTTTCCTTAGAACATTTTTTAACCAGTTTGAATAATAAACTGAACCTTTGACAGAGTTGCTTATTAACTAGGATCAGTTTGGGTTGAATGTACTTGACTTGATTGGACTAAACTAACTATTTTCTGGAGACAATATACAAGTAAACCGAGTTGAATAGATCTAATCTATATAAAAGAAAACTATCCGTCATCCTGGTGAGAAACACAACAGGCCTCAACAGACCAGCCTGCTGGATGGTTAGATCAGCATGAGCGCTCTTAAACCATCCTACCACAGTTTTCGTTATCATTTCTAACAAGCAGGTACAAATTGTTTGCTTGCATCTGCAGAATTTGATGGTTTGTGTTTCCTTCCCATTTATTCAGTGCATTCTGCACTCGCCCTCAATTTACTCCAAGCAGGGAAACCCTGGTGTATAAACTGTGATTATAGTGCCTTGAGTTAAACGAGTGCATGAGCCACAATCAATGAAGCCACAATGCATTGATTTGCCATGGCAACCACTGGACAAGAAAGGTCAAGCATTTTCTCTGCCAGTGTACAACATCTTCCTCCAAAGAACGCAGTTATGCATTAGTTCTTAAAGTAACACAGCACCACAACCATTAACTCTGTAGTCATCACACATATCAACATTTTCAAATAACTGGAGGTGTTATGTGAGAAAGTGTTATTGAGATGAATGAGATGACTTGATAAAAAAGTGGCAAAACTTGACAAAGGAATGAAAGTCCCTTAAATCTGAGGTTTGAAATATTTCCATACAAGCAGAAATACAGTTTCTTATTCACTTCTGTTGTTTCCGAATAGATGAGCAATACAGGCTAGGAGAAACTTTAGGTGTCTTAAAGAAAGCCTGATAGCAAAGAAGATATAGTCACCAAGTTGTTTCCATGGTGTGAGGGTCTAACTGAGCATATTTATCTTTTTTCTCCTAAACTAACAGGGTTATTTAAGAGTTTATAGTGGCCCGGTTCTGATATGCCTATTGGGGTTTCAGTCAAGTTGTTTCCTAGCGTCCACTCAGAAACGGGGTTTTAGGAAACCCTAAACATTTTTTGGGGAAACTGGTGTCAGGGTGAAAATGTGACCTTTGCGTATCTGTGCGGACAGCAAATATGCCTCTTTTCTGAAAGTGTCAGTGCTGGATTACAAGTCTGTGGTTGTTCCATGACAGATTCTACTTGAGTTGGTTTTTACCCAGTGTGGTTCAAAAGCAGCCTCTTTGCTTCATGCAGAGGGTTTGGACCCTCGGCTAGTGAGAAACGATTACTTGCTGAAGGCGTGATCATCATTACCCAGTCATGATGCACCAGATCCACGCTATGACGCTTACCGGAAATTGACTGTGAAGAGAGAAGTGCCAAGCTGAACAAGATGGCTGCTGGATGTTGATTCAGTATTTGGAGGCGTGGCCAACACGGACTAACTGGCTTCTTTTACTTTCTCTACCGCCATTGCGAAAACTACTGAACGACCACAATAATAGAACAGCGCAGAAAGACAACGTCATTGTTCACAACTTCCTCTGCTTGCTGATTGGCCGTATTCTGTGGATCAAAACATTATGCAAATGGACCAGTTTGTGTTTTTGAACAAAACGTTCCCATGTCGACGAGGCCTGAGATCTGACTCTGAACCGCTGAGCTCGGTGTTTTCTGAAAGCTTCCACTGAAGCCAAGAGCGGATTGGAAACAAACTGAGACGACCTTTAAAAGGCAGCTTGGGTTCGCGTGTCCCTCTTCTCCTGAAGTTATTATAAACCAGTGCTTTTCAGAAGACCTTATTTAGTACGAATTTTGAAAGAAGTATCCAAGTGTTTACATATTGTGATACAGCTAATGATTTAAAAACATGTCCTCCTTGCTGTGATGCAGGATAAGGCAGGAGTCTGAGCCATGTTGGAACAAGATCGCATTTTTCTTTTGTTTGAATGTGGGAGTCATTGCTGTTTTCATCTGAAATACAGAGCAAATGATTTAAAGAGCCATTTCAGCTCGTTTTCTCATTGGAGCCAGCTTTGGATAATACAAGTTGAGCACAATTTTTTTAGCGGTACCTGCAGATTAGCTATTCTGCTCCATGTGCAAAATGAACATGTATCGAATCAGAATTTTCTTCTCACGTCAAAGCTGATCTACTTTTAACTGCGGCTCTGATTTGGTTCCTGCAGTCTCCTCGCTTCATTCTGATTCCGCCAAGATGGCGCTCTGATGGCTAATAAGTCTGCTCTCGGTCTGCGCCCCGCGCAAGAGTGATGACCGGGAGGCATCTGAGCACGGTGGCGACGGAGGGCAGGCAGCCACAATAATCTGGGTGATTAAAGATGAATTTATTCTGCTCAGCAACCTGGATGAGAACAAAAGAGCTGCTTTTGCCCCGGGTTTGGCGGAGGAGAAGGAAGAGAGAGAGACGGCAGGATGGAGGTGAAAAGAAGTGCATAATTCAGATAATAAATGATGACTGCGAGCCAATGATGATGACTGAAGGGGGTAAAGGAAGCCTTGGAGCCGCCTCAGAGTGAGGTGTTAGATCTACTGTCGTCTGTCGAGACGTACTTGCAGCTCTAGATTGTTCATTTCTACACGTTGCCTTGCAAAAATGTTTCATACCCCTTTAACGTTGTCAGATTTTGTCACATTACAGTGTTTCACAGAAAATGATGTGGCAGACCAACATAGAGTAGAGCATACTTATGAAATACAAGAAAATGAAAGATTCAAGAAGAAAGGAAAAAGTCTCACTTGTACAAGAAGACGAAACTACTCCGTGTTGGTCTGCCCTGTTAACTCTTTTTTTTCCTAGAAATGGGTCGCGACCACAAACAGGCTGGGTGAATTTTAAAATGACCAAGAGCAGCACATGTTCTGGCTGCCTGTTGATCACGACACAAACAGGCGGCAGCTAAAACGCCTCAATTATGTCCATAGCTGGAGTTTCTGATGTCTAATTTTCCCACCTTATGGTCCATAAGATGAGACCTGGAGACGCTTGAGAGCTCATTTTGACACCAACAGGGTTCCACTTCCCTTAAAGCTGAATCACACACTGATACGCCAAGTGCTTTTCAGTCAAGGTCTTTTTCTCCACTGCAGTGTACTTTATCCACAAAGGCACCGAGGGTCAGCGCTGCCCACATCCATCAAAGCAGCAGCCCTGTGTTGACATGCGGGTCTGCGTTGCTGTGGGGTTTATTATTTACCAAGCATGTAGAGATCCATTCAACATGGAGGACGGATGAACTGTCAGGCCTGATGGACCAGCGGGGTTTGGTGGTTATCGTGCGTACAGACAGTACAGTAAAGTTGATGAGAACTTTTTGACGAATCACGGTAATAAAAGGCGCGGGTTTTTTTTTTTATATATCTAAAACTTTACATGTTAAGAAAAAATTATTTGACGCTTGAGCAGAATTACAGCAGCAGTGTGTGGAGGAGTCGTTTTCAGCACTAACCTGTTGAAATTCCATTCTGCATAACTTTTTTAGGATGCTCTTTTTTTTTTGAGAGAACATCCTAAAGTCTCTTCTTGAAGAGACTTTGAAGAAAGAAAGAAATGGTTCAACAATTCAAACTGAAACCTCAGCTCTGCAACAAAATGAACTAAATTGGGCCAGTGACTTGTGTAAATTTGCTGCTCCTTGTGAATGCTGTCAAGAAATGGCCTCCAATTGAAGCTAAGGACACATTACGGTGCAGATAAGGTCATTGTGAGCAGTCCTATGTGCTGAGTGCAAAACAGCCCAAATCATTATTCATCCACTGCCGTGCCTGCCATTGTGTGAGAGGATTTGTTATCTGGTGTTTGGCTTTCTCCTAAAGTTTTTTGGTATGCACTAGAATGTGAAAATATAAAATATCCGTCCATCCATTTTCTTCCTCTTATCCGGGGTCGGGTTGCAGGGGAAGCAGCTTCAGAAGGGAGGCACAGACTTCCCTCTCTCCAGCCACTTCTTCCAGTTCCTCCGGGGGAATCCCAAGTCATTCCCAGGCCAGTCGAGAGACATAGTCCCTCCAGCGTGTCCTGCGTCTTCCCTGGGGCCTCCTCCCGGTGGGACGTGCCCGTAATACCTCACCAGGGAGGCGTCCTGGCCAAATGCCCGAGCCACCTCAACTGACTCCTCTTGATATGTAAATATAAAATTAATATAAAATATATTGAAACTAAATTGGAGCTGCACAGTGACACAGTTGGTAGCACTGTTGCCTTGCAGCAAGATGGTCCTGGGTTCAATTCCCGGCCCGGGGTCTTTCTGTTTGCATGCTCTCCCTGTGCATGGTGGGTTCTCTCTGGGTACTCTGGCTTCCTCCCACAGTCCAAAAACATGACTGTTAGGTTTATCGAGTGAGTGTGTGTGTGTGTGCATGGTTGTTTGTCCTGTCCAGGGTGACCAGCCTCTCACCCGGAACGTTAGCTGGAGATAGGCACCAGCAGCCCTCCTGACTCCACCAGGGACAAGGTGTTAGGAAATGGATGGATGGATTGAAACTAAATTAAAAGCAGAGAGTCTCTTGCTTTCACCAGCTCTGTATCTATGGGTGTGTATCGGTGTGTGTGACCATGGAAAGCACAATGAATGTTATTCTCAGTGGCAGCTCATTGGCTGTTTTTAGTTCATTGAAAACATCATGTGATGGATGGGTTCAAAGAACAGTTCTGACCTCTTTGCCAGAATCATAGTGACCCCTAGTGTGTCTGAGGATAAACCAATTACCCATCAATAATCATATTTATATCTTTGTACTGAGAAAAACACGAGTTTCATCAGAAAGTACGTCATGGGCTTTAAATAGAAAGTTGAACAAATGGAGTTGTGCTGCTCATGGTGCCAGCATGTCGGAGTTTTTTGGACAATTATTCCCTCTGATTTCAGATGCTGTGCAGCTTGATGTGTTTTTGCTCTTACTCTTTCACTTTGGAGCAGTTATGATGTGGAACTGTGTCAAGCAAAAAAAAAAAAAAGAAGCTTTTACGTATTTTTTTTTACAGTCACCATCACCATTTACAAGAACTCCTTGACAATACTTGGATGATATGAGTTACGACAACATTTAATAGATTAAAAAAAAAAAAAGCCTTTTTGGCAAAGTCAGATTGTCTGACCTGCTACTTTTATATAAATGCTCACACTGCTGCTGATCATCCCCTCTGTGTTTCTTACCCTTTAACACAAAATAACTCAGTTTTTGTATAGTTTTTAATTAATGACTATATATTAAATCATGCCTTGTATTTTCATTAGTTCCTGGATTTTTTCCACATCAATTTCAGGTAATTATTTAAAGAAATTTTTAATAAGTTAAAATGTTAACTCAATTAATTGCTCTTTTTTCACATAGAAAGATTCCAGTCTGAACATTTGTTAATTTGTTTCTGGTACGACCATAAATCTGACGGACAGGCTCCACCCGCTAACAGTGACAGGTGATAAAGTTGCTCCTTGTGGCCCCTTGTGGCCCTTTGTGCCCCCTTGTGGCTCCTTGTGGCCCCTTGTGCCCCCTTGTGGCCCCTTGTGGCCCCTTGTGCCCCCTTGTGGCCCCTTGTGGCCCACTGGGGTTTATTTCTGCCCTGTTGTGTTAAAGTTGTGCTAAAAGGTGTTAGCCTATCGGCGAATCTACTCAAGCCTAAAATGACCTCTCAGTGCTAAACATGTAGCAGCTACCGCTAATGTCAGAGTTGACATTTCTAAAGATGTTCCACTGACGATCAGGAGTTCATGAACGACTGGAAGCTGATGACTGGAGAAGCTAAATAACAAATTAAAATCAATGAATGTTTGAGCTCATATGTCTATTCAGTAACTCAGCAGCCCCAGTACTAATTTTCATATTTGAAGGCAAGAAAATTCGTTTTCGTTTTTCGTACGTCTTCAGTATCCAGGCTGATGTATGACTATTCTCTCTGTCAATGTCTTTATGTTTTCCATCTTTCTCTGGCAGAGGAATAGAGACGCGGCTGCGTTAGAGATTCTGCTCTGTTATTGATCCTCCTCTGGCCAACGTGTTCAGCAGTCATGTGGGAAGAGGAATATAAGTTAAAAACTCTGCCATATAGAAAGAGTTTGCTGCCTTTGTTTGTGCTGTAAGTGAGTCTGCAGTGCTCTAAGCTACAGTAGCTGCACTGTGGTCTCCTCACCCAGCCTGGGCAGCGCGTTATGAATCGCTCACTGCAGATAATTACCAGAACTTGTCAGTGTCTCAGACTCTGCTCTGCCTGAAACAGTTTGGCTCTGGTAATGAGACTCATTCCTCTCAGAGATTCATCAAGGAATATTTTCAGGTCATTGCAGCTTTTTTTTTTTTACATTTTTTATTTATTTTTTTTATCCTTCTCGCTGATTTTTCAGAAAAGGCATAAAAAAAAAAAGCGTGGCTGTGATCCAGTTCAAGAATATGAGATTTTAAATATGAGATTTAAAAAGGGAAGCATTATGCCAACTCTTTCCCCCTTGATCACATGTGACATCACACACCTCTACCCACATAATCTAGGTCAGTAGAGTCTACCATCGTTTACTATGAATCATAAGCTTCTGGCATGGAAATAGGCTTCCAACAAATCAATATGATGAATGGCAGAGGTTAAAGACCGAATGTGACGCAAATCCCATCATTAGCCAGCCGTCGCATATTCAGCTCCGTTTTGACATCTGACATGTAGTTACTGCCGTCATCAGAGCTTTGTGTAGATTTTTCTTGGAAGATATTGATTTTTGTATGCTGAATTTGATTTTTGATTGTAGAACTGTGCAGCTTATTTACAGTAAAAAGGATCAGAATGTGTAAATTTCAGAAATATTGTCGTCTGTCACTTTAATAAAGTAATGACCTGGGACCTGGACTGATATCTCGAAGCAACGATTGATAAATGTGCAGTTTCTAAAACACTGATATTTGGGAAGCTTGAAGTGTGAAAGTGAAACCCAGGGAGAGCAACAGCCAGAGGCGGAAAGGAGAGCGGAGAGAGTAAAACATTCACTCCTACAGGCGCTCTAATCCAGCTGCGTGTTTAGTAATGAGAGGCGAACAGAAGGGGATGAGAGGATGGTGACATATTAGGAGGCTGGGCGGACGGACGGACGTATGGACGGAGCAAGGAGTGACGTTTGTTATGCAGTGCAGCAATTAGTGGTGGCACACACTGAGATTTAAACTGCAGAGGACGGGCGGGGGGGAGCAGAGGGGAGCAGAGGGGGAGAGTCGCTTAGAGTAGGAACAGACAACTTTTCTTGGTTTTTGGGACTTGCTCACTAAATCCTTTTGTCAGCTGTTGGAGCGAATGAGCTCGCTAAATGTCGTGCTACTATTTATTGCTGCTGCAACAGGAGGCAGAACCAGTATGGTACATGTAGGAAGTAATATAGAGGTATATTATGGTGCATATCATCACAGTTTTTTTCAAAGTGTTTGCACAAAATATTTCGTTTTTATCATTTTCAGACGCGTTGAATACGGACACAAACAATGGCTGAAAATTATAACATCTCAATAACTGTTAATAACATCAAAATCCAGCTTATTTCAAAATATGCAGTCAACGTTTAAAAGGAAGAGAGCTTTGATGTGCTCAGCCTTCCTGTTGTCGTCTGAAAGTCTTGCTCTTGCTCCCTTTTTCACAGTGCCAATGTCTTAAATTAAAACAGAGACAATCACAGGTATGCTTGGAGCTGTGCCTAGTATTTCATGTCATTAAACTGATTTCTTGAAGGCTGTGAGTGTTTTAAAAACTAGCAGGTTCCATAGCAGACAGAGGTTGAAGGCTCAAAAGGAAGAAACAAAGAACATTTTCTGTCATATATTATTAGGCTTAATGCTATAAAATGAGAAATACAAATATCAGCACCAGTATTAAATGTAATATGCTTAAATATTGGCTTTTGAACCTTGGAAAAAGGAGCTGCTGGTGGATTGACTCACATTTGAAGCTAACTTCAACGGTATTATGAAGGACTGCACCAATATGAACATTTGGGTCGATACCAATATCAAATATTAATACTGCTGCCGTTGCCGATATTTACCAGTATATATTACATATATTGCACTTTCGACACTCCGTAAGCATACAGGGACACCGCCTACCCCAACACCTATGTAATCCTGTGCTGCATCACTGTCACTGACACATCACTGAACAAATACCACATGGTCAACCCCCTGTCCTGCTGGATCACTAACACAAACAGCAACAAGATGGACCTCTGTCATTAATATTGGCCCAGTTTTACTTATTGGACCGACGCCGATATAAACACCGATATGCATTGCTTGTATTATTTCATATTGGGGCTATAGCCGTGTACCGCAGACCAGCTGTGAAGTTTGCAGAAAACTATGAAATTAAAATGAAAGGAAAGAAAGAACAGAAGCATGTCGAAACAAAACTAAAGGGAATCCTTCAGAGTCTGAGTCAGATGTGAGAGACTGTGAGAGAGAGAGAGAGAGAGAGAGAGAGAGAGAGAGAGGTGTTGCAAAACAAGAGAGAGATTGTGAGTAGACGGAGAGTGAGAGAGCTCAGCCAGAGAAGCAGAAAGGAACGGAGGGAGGGAAAGAGCTGAGCGGAGGGAAGTCTCTCCACGGCAGCAGTTTGCCTGAGCGCTCCGTCAGACCGGCTACAGCTGTGGATCTGAAGGGAACCGGCTTTCTCTGGAGACCTCGCCGAAGCCCAGACCGAGTCTGACGGAAAATGAATGATGGACGAGAAACAGAGGAAGAGAAGTCCAGAATGACATTCCGATAAAGGTGAGCAACATCTGAAGCAGAAGAAGCAAAGGAACGAGACTTGGGGAGCCAAAACTCTGCTGGAAGAACTGGAGACTGAGAAGTAGCATCGAGGTCTGGGAAGAGGCAGAGGTGGGCAAAGTGACGGTGCCGGCGGTGCCGATCGTGGTGCCGCCTTCGCCCTTTCCGTCTCCGGGCGAGAACGGAGGGGGGAGGACGGCCGACGGAGTGGCAGGACGGGGAAGCTTGGATGGCGGCCGGGCACGGGGGGGGAGCTGGGGAGGGATGGGGGACCCCCGGCGGGATGCGGCCGGTCCCCTCGGCCGGAACTCCTGGGCCGATCAGATGAGCGAGATGTCGCTGAGCGGGCGAGACAGCCTCCCCCAGGAGGGGGGGAGGAACAGGGTCCGGAGGGCGGTCCGCATCTCGTCCCTCGTGGCTCAGGAGGTGAGTGGGGGGCCGTAGACTCTGCTCCAGGGGCCGATCACTTAATGAGAACATGACAGTGTGAAATAGAGGGAATGGAATGTGTGAATGCCTTGGAATGGGGTAAGCAATCAGCGAGGTACATGTGCTCCGTAATGCCGACATGTGTTTGAATTCACTGTCATCAGAGGACTTGGCTCTGAGACAGGTGACCTTTGACCTCATCTCTGAAGGATTCTTGTCCTGTAAATGTGAAGAAATCAGACAATAATCAGCTCTTCTTTTTGTTCAACTCCATCCAGAGTCACTTTCTTCCATGTTTCATTCACTACAGGTTGTTAAGGGACAGAGTCGCTTCTCCTGGAATGGGACTTAGAAATTGTTTCCTTTAAAATTTTCTTTTTGGATTTTTTATTTTTGTCTGTTTTTAGAATAAAGGAGCTCATGGTGAGTTTATCACTAATGTGTAACACATATCAGCTGAATATTTTACAATTAACTGACTGAATCCTACATGCTATCAACTCAAAACAGAAACGTCCCGCAGTCAGAACAAGCAGCAGAATAACTTTCCTCCTTATGGTAACTGGATGAAGCTTCTAAACACTCGATCACACACACGTCCTCACAGTTCTGCTTGGCTCTCCTTCAAAGGCCAGTACATACTGGTGGTTCCTAATGTTTACAGACAGACTAGGCATTGACCAGATACCACTCACCAAGACTTTGACCAGTCACTGATTGACGGCCTCCAATGTTTCCATCAGACTGCTGCTAAGAATTGAAGTGCAGGGCTGCTCCTCCCCAACTTGTTGCTGTGCACTGCCATTCAGCTGGCTCATCCAACCAGCCATCCATCCATGTGCTTTTCGTTCGTTCCTTCCATCTATCCATCTGTACGTCCATCGAGTCGTTCTGTCGTCCATCC
>VMRN01000534.1:0-30495 GCA_010277015.1 Poeciliopsis turrubarensis
TTGTATTCAAAAGTGAATATTTGTATTGAAACGTAAATATTTGTATTCAAATGTGAATATTTGTATTCAAACGTAAATATTAGAATTCAGACGTAAATATTTGTAATTAAACAATATTAGAATTTAAACATAATTGTTTGTATTCAAACGTGAACATTAGAATTCAAACGGAAATATTTGTATTCAAACGTGACTATTAGAATTCAAACGGTAATATTCGTATTCAAACGTAAATATTTGTATTCAAATATGAATATTAGAATTCAAACTTAAATATTTCTATTCAAACGTGAATATTAGCAATCAAACGTAAATATTTGTATTCAAACGTAAATAACAGAATTCAAGCGCTAATATTTGTATTCAAACGTAAATATTTGTATTAAATGTAAATATTAGATTTCAAACACTAGTCTTTGTTTTGAAACGTAAATATTTGTATTCGAACCTGATTGTTTGTATTCAAACGTGAATATTTGTATTTAAATGTAAATTTTAGAATTCAAACACTAATCTTTGTTTTGAAACGTAAATATTTGTATTCAAACCTGATTGTTTGTATTCAAACGTAAGTATTTCTATTCAAACGTGAATATTAGAATTCAAATGTGAATATTCGTATTCAAACGTCAATATTAGCATTCAAACGCTAATATTTGTATTCAAACGTAAATATTTGTATTCAAACCTAAAAATTAGAATTCAAAAGTGAATATTTGTATTCAAACATAAGTATTTCTCTTCAAATGTGAATATTTGTATTTCAACGTGAATATTTGTATTAAAACGTGAATATTAAAATTCAAATGTGAATATCTGTATTCAAACGTATTTCTATTCAGACGTGAATATTAGAATTCAAACGTAATTATTTGTATTCAAACAAATAATGTTTGAATACAAATATTCAAACATTATATTTGTATAATGTTTGTATAATATGATAATATAATGTTTGAATATTATCATATTCAAACATGGTAATATTCATGTTTGAATATTATAATTCAAACCCTAATATTTCTATTCATACTTAAATATTTGTATTCAAACATGAATATTAGAATTCAAACGTAAATATTTCTATTCAAACGTGAATATTATAAATCAAACGTAAATATTAGAATTCAAACGTGAATATTTGTATTCAAACATGAATATAATAAATCAAACGTAAATATTTGTATTCAAACGTAAATATTAGAATTCAAACGTAAATATTTGTATCCAAACGCTAATATTTGTATTCATACGCGAATATTAGAATTCAAACGTGAATATTTGTATTCAAACGTCAATATTAGAATTCATATGCTAATATTTGTATTCAAACGTGAATATTAGAATTCAAACGTGAATATTTGTATTTAAACGTTAATATTAGAATTCATATGTTAATATTTGTATTCAAACGTGAATATTTGTATCCAAACGTGAATATTAGAATTCAAATGTTAATATTTGTATTCAAACGTGAATATTAGAATTCAGACGTAAATATTTGTTTTCAAACGTTAATATTAGAATTCAAACGTAAATATTTCTATTCAAACGTGAATATTAGAATTCAAACGTGAATATTTGTATTTAAGCGTTAATATTAGAATTCATATGTTAATATTTGTATTCAAATGTGAATACTTGTATTCAAACGTGAATACTTGTATTCAAACGCTAATATTTGTATTCAAATGTAAATATTTGTATTCAAACGTGAATATTTGTATTCAGACATAAATTTTTTTATTCACACCAAGTTGGTGCAGTGTTTTATTCATGAAGAGCTAAGCTTTTATGTTGGAAAAATGTGATAAAGTCCTGATCATGATTTCACTGTGATTGATGTGTTTGTCCAATCGCCTTCCCCTATTCAAACTAATGTTATTATTTTGGGGATGAGTGAGAATATATGCTGGAAATATCAGCAATAGTAACTTCAGCTGGAATTGAATATGGTCCACACAAAGCGGACGTGATTCATTTTCTTCGTAGATTTATGCACAAAACTCTTTTTCTTCCCTTAAGAGAACTATTTTTAATAATGGCATGGTATTTTCTTATGCTGAAAATGTGCCCTCGCAGTACAGTGTCTCATTTTTATTTATTCCTTTTTATATTTTTAACTACATGCTTTGACTTGACCATCATTTTTCTGCTGGTGTACCTGAATTTCCACATTGAAGGGAAAAGCTTTTTTTTCTGTTTTATTCTACTGAATTAGCTTGAAAAATGTGTTTACTTGACATAACTTAAAATGAATCATATAGTGCTTATCTTCTGCCAGATTAGCAATATTGTGAAAACGTTTTCTAAAACTGTGATATCATTTAAGTGTCTGTTTTGCCACCTTTGTCCAAAAACTCTGCAAAAAATGAGAACAAATTGAAACCTTTATGTAACCAAGCCACCAAGGTTACTCAAAACAGAATGGTACAACAGGTGCTGCTCCTATCGCCACACACACAAAAACAACGGCAACAAAAAAAAGAAAATCAATGGGTCTTTTAGTTCCACGTTGAGTGCTCTCAAAATAATTCCTGCATCTTCACATTTCTGAGAAATTATGTCAAGTAACTGAAAACAAGTATCACTTGAAATTCCTGAAAGCCACAAAGAAGAGCAGTCAATGGGTCCGCTCTGAGAGCCTCCGTGGCGCATCCAGGAGTAAGATTTGCTTCAGTAGAAGCACTTCAGCTGCCATTGCTCTGTTTCTGATGTTGCCTGGATACGGCAGCTCCAGGCTGCTACAGCTTATTTGAACTCAGAGGTTAACCATCTAACTTGGGCAACTTGGCTGAGTCGCAGTTTTTTTTTTCTTCCATTCGCAGAAGGTTTATACACGACTTGCTTCATTTTAAAAAACAACCATTTACGCTTGCACTATATCATGAAAACAGTGGCTCTCTGGCCCCTCTTTTTAAATTTTATTTTGACAAATTACATAACAGTTCGCCCTGCGGGTTGACCCCGGTTCTACAAAATACTTCAGGTATTTAAGAATGTGCACTTGCAAACATTTCATTTCACTAAATGTGCAGCTCCTTTGTCCTCCTGACGCTTGAAAAGAGGGGGGGAGGAAATGCTTCGGGTGTGAGGGATTTATTTGTCCATGCATCAGCATCTGGGCCGGCCCTGGCAACAGAGAGGCGGCAGAATTCGCAGCCCTGACACAGACCTCCATCTCCCAGAGGCGGCAGCAGCAGCAGCCTGTCAGGAAGATGAAAATATGCCTAGCTTCATTTAGTGCTGTGGGGATCCTGTGGAGAACGGGAACAGGTAGAGCTAATGGACTACTCCAGGACGCAGCGGGTCTGTCGACTCAGCAACGCCGCCGGCTGTCTCTGCAGCTCGCACCGTTTTTATGACAATTTCTCAGAGGCAACGGCAGGGGTATGGGGGACTGGCAGGAGGGGATGGAAACAGAGGAGGCGTCGCCACCGCGGCGGCGGGGTGGTGCAGGATTTACTGTAAACAAATCAATTTTCAGGGAATTTCCTTTTTAGCTTGAACTGTTGATGCTGCACTATGGCGCCTGTTTGTTGTCATTGCAAGTGTTCGAAACGGTTTGTTCTTTTTAAAAATTCAATTCAAATTTGAAATTCAAGGAAGGAGAAGTGAGACTGCAAACTGATCTGAATGACTTTGGGTTTTATACACATGGAGTTTGTAAAGACTCCGTGGGGGTTGCGCTGGTTTTTCTCTGTTTTGCAGTCACGTGTCTCTGCCTCTAAGCAGAAGCTGATCTATCACGAGCTGTCAGTCCTCCAGAGCAAGTGAGACCCGAACAACGGCTACGCAGATTGACAGAGAGGAAATTAAACTGCCACTTGTAACATGCTAAGCATATTTGGCTGTATGTTTGTTACCCACTGGCACTATGATTCAGGCGTGAGACTTGGAACTGGAAGAAACAAAAACAAAAATAAACAAGCTGCTGTAAAAATTGGTGCAAAGATGAAGAGAGAGCTTTTTACATTAAACTTGTCTGGGCCGAGATTAAAATTTCTATTCGAGTTAACTGCAGAATATGTAATTAATCACAATTAATGGAATTTTAACCTGAAACAATATTTATTGAGAAAATAAGCAACATCTTCAATTCATTGACTAGACATATGAGTTCAACAACAAAGATATTTATTGTTTTTTATGTGTTAGTTAGATTAAGCAACCATCAGATTGGAACAAAGTGCTATTCTACCTATTCAGTTTTCAAATTTGAGGAAGCTCTGACTATTTACTGACAAATTACTTCAGAAATACGACGGAACATTTGTGCTGCAACAGCATCTCAAAATAGCATTCAGATGCTTTTTTGTGCATGAATAACTTTCATGATAAGATAACTCCTTTTAGCACTATTTGAACATTTATGAAGCAAAAATGAACCCCTGTTGGGCTAAGAGAAGCAGCTTTGTCGTCCATCGCAGCTGTTAGTAGATGAGGCTTGTGGGTCAAATTTACTGCCGTACCAGAAACACGCATATCCAAAGTTTCCGGTCGGAACCTTCGTATGTAAAAAACTAAAAGAAAATCTCATTCATTGGATTAAAGTTTTTCATGCAATAATATTGGTGTAATTAATTGAAATAAAGGTATTAAGGTCGCAGCCTTAATTAAAACCAGAAGCTTCAATGTGGTAGGAATGTTTTGACTCAAATGATTGCATGACCTCAGCGATATACCTTGCATAAATCTGTTAATTTGTCATTCATTGTGTGTGGTTAATAAACACAATTTGCACAGGAAAATTTGCAAAAATATTAGTCAGATGTGGCCAAAATTTAACTTTTTGGCCTGAGCGCAAACTATTATAAACACAAAAAGCAAACAAACACAAAAAGACTCCACATAATCCTGAACAATGCAGATGTTAAAATGGCCTAGTCAAACTTCACATACACAGGTATTTCCAGGGTTTAGGAACCACAGCTGCTTGAGGACTCCTCTGAAAATTTTTAAAACTGACTGATTTAATAGGTCAAAGACCAAATATACCTTAATATGCATTAATACGCACCATGGGAGCTGTCTTGGAGCTATGGCAGAAGCTCGTAACCACCAACTTTTTTAACTTTACTCTTGGGGTCTACAACCAATGACTCCCTAGGAATAGCATCAGCAAATAGCATGTCTACTAGCACTACGCATTGGTATTTAATTTTCTGACTTTTTTTTTCAAATATTTTACTTATGCTAAACGGTACGCAAATTTTCTGCAAATAATTCAAAACCTTCTTTCAAAGTTGAACCGTGACTCGGCGGGAGTCCAAAGTTCATCCAACTGCAAATCGAGCAAGAATGTAAGATGCTTTCTAACCAAACTAATTGAAGTTGAACAAAAGAATGTTTTTGTGTCTCTATGAGCAAAGCTGGTAAAGACACAGCAATAGACATCCCAGCAGCTGCTGCAGCAAAAGGACAAAAGGAGGTTGAGATAAAAAAATCCATGCAGCATTTATTTACGTCGGTAAAAACTACGTATATTTTTCTTTGCAACACAAATACGTACTCCATAAAACTGTAAACGCTGGAATAAGACGGATTGTTTTCCAGCGGCAAAGCATGTAAAATGCCAGGTAAGACATTCCCGTTAAAGGCATCTCTCCACACTGTGTCCTTTATCTTGAGAGATGTAGCTCTGGGTATTTTGTCTGACGGTAATCTTTGACAGTGCTGTCAATGTCAGCCCCTGCGCCGTGAGACGTGCCAGCAAATAAGCTGTGAAAATGAGAAAAACAAGGAGAGTGTGAAGGAGGGGTGCGGTGAGGGGGATGCGTACTCTTTTAGGGTGACTGTTTCTCGACGTAACACACAGAAGACGCAATCCCAAAGAGGGAATCCGTTCTCACATGGCGGCACAGGCGTGAAGTAATGCCTCGGTGCATCGCCACCCACGGCACATCATTAGCACCGCGGTCGAAGAATATAGGAAGCATCTGTCCGTCGCGGTCATCGAGGTTCACCCAGTTTGGATCTCACCGAGGAAGCAAACATGAAATACGTTGGTATTTTAATGACTTACTTAAATACACACAATGAAAGAGAAAAAAGAAAAACATCTGGACAGCTTCCAGATAGCAAAGTGGAGTGTGACTGAAAGAGAGCTGGCAGGCAAAAAAAAACCTCCATTATATGACGGCTGTGAAAGCCTGAGTGTTGAAGCGCAGACATGACAACTGTGGGCAGGTGATAATAGGATGTAATCTCGGCAGCGAAAGGTCACGCACATGTTTCACGTTATTAACCATGCAGCTGCATCGCTATCTGAAAGTACAGCAAACATACACAACACCTTCAACGTCTTTAAGACGCCATACAATACTGAGGAATTGTAAGTGGTAGAAAACTAATTTGCAAGGCCAAAAACACTAGTCGTTCGAAAGAGCGCACCGCATTGCCTCAGGACTTACTTCATTAAACATTCTTGTAATTATTGTGCTTACAACTATTTTTTCCAGAACTTCGACACTTGTGCAGGCCGCCCACATAAAAATAAAGTATCATTGCATAATTTTAAAAAAAGAAAAAAAAATTAAATAAAAAAAAAAAAACATGCTCTCCATCTCCACACCTTTCAGGATGTTTCACTACATTCCTTGCAGAATGAGAACGCCTGTGGCGACTTAGAAAAAGTCTTTGCTTTCATTTTCTTTCAATCTGCCCTGTGAGTCTAAAGTATTTTGACTCACAAGTGTTATGAGAAGGGTAAGGCCTTTTTCTCTGAATTGACATGGAGATCAACGGCTCAATCAGTGGCTCGCAAAGTGAATCCTTCTGGAGCTAAAACCACATGCGCTCCAGGAAAGAAGGAGGAGATCCTCTCTGGGTGGAAAACGGGGCTTAATTTAGGCAGCCATAATTGTTTTAGCCACTATCAACCTCCATCAGCCAATTAAACGGAGAAGAGATTAAGGATGCTACTGAGAATATTTTAATTGTCAGTTCCTTGAAAGGCGATTTTGATGACAGATTGAATAAACCTTGGCTGAAATGTTCTGAGAGACAGAGGTGGGTTTTTTAAAGTCTTTGGGGTTTCAGTCAGATTTTTGTCTTTTGCTTCTTTTTTGAAATTATGTGTCATTCTGCTCATGTCTTCAAGTCCAGAGTGTAGTGCTGCTGTTGAGGTGTTTTAGTAGTTACTTTAGTGCTGCAAGTTTATTTTTAACGTTGACCTTTGGTTCGTTCTTTAGTTCTTCCTCATTTTTTTACTTATCTAAATCTGTAAAAGCAACTGAGCATATTTGATTTCCAAACTCACTTCACCTTTAACCTTTGTTCTTGGTCAGAGATTAAACGCATCTTACTGGCCGCCTTTTCGAGCATGAATTTTTCAAGTACATGTTTTGACCTTGGAACAAAATGGAGCCGTTTTGGCCCTCTTCCGTTCTTATTGTTGAACCAAGAACATAGACCTTAAGGTGCTTTAGAAATTGTTACAGGTTCTCCTGGCTTAGTCATTGATCCAAGCTAAAACACACTTCAGGGTTGCATCCTATTGGTTAAACAAGATATTTACTGTGACAGCTTATTCCTTTAATTTGATTCCAGTGCTTAAGGCCATTCTCAGTATTTTTATATGGGTGTTTAAATCTAAACTAAGTTGTACCTGAACAGCAAATTGAAAGTGAGGGGACTTGGCATGATTTTTTTTTTTTACTCTTGTCAAACATGCAAAATGTCTTATTATCCTGCTTCTACATACACTTTGTTCTTTCTTTCTGCTCTTAGTTTCTGTGCTTGGTCCCAGCAGACATCTACTAGTGCTTTGCTCCGAGGAGAGAGAACTAGACGTTCATATCTCATTAATTATGTCTCAGTTGGAATATCAGTCCGGCGCTTTAAGCCATTTGACTAAGGCAGGCGTAATGAAACCCTGTGCACTGAAGCTAAACCAGAGGGAGCAGGGACGTTGGGCAGGGAGGGCGATGCTATGTCGGGCAAGGGCCTGCATGTGAAAGTAAAGTCTGTTATCAGGTTTCAGTGGTTTGAAACTAAACTTTGACGGCACACGTTAATAGGGAAGGTAGCTTTTTTCACGTTTAAACCTGTAAGACGTCCTTTCGAGGAAGTCATGACCCTAACCCAAGAGATGACAGCCGAGACAGTCAATACTTGAATCAGCTGAATTGCTAAAAATGAAAACATAAGTATATAATGTCAGAATGTGTGGTATTTAAAGAAACCTGAGAGCAAACGTTATCAATAAAAACTCCTCAATGCAAAGCAATAAGAAGATTATGGTCAATTAGATGTATAAAGTAACAGCGGTGACATTCAACTTGTCACAGAAGGAGAGGGCCCGTCCCGCTGGGACACAGGGGACGGACAAAGTTGAGAGCCACTGCGCCGGCCACATCTGCCAGCAGAGACTACAATGTTTTTGCCTTTGTGCAAATTGAAGAAACATAACCATAAATTTGCAAGCGGCGGATCGATGCGGCCCAGGAGTGGCCAAGTCCCAAGAAACATATCCAAGGGAAACCATTCGATAACTCCGCTCAGAGACGGAGTGGCAGCCCTGCTATTAATCCTCCGAAAAGCAGCCACAGGCCAGGGGCCAACGCGAACAATCTCGAGACATTTAGTGACAGATTCTACCATTAGAGCTTGCACTGACGTTAATACCTAGTAATCAGACTGATTCCTTGGAGTATAATTGGCGCAATCATGGCCGGTTATCAGATGTTGTCCATTAGAGAGGTAACTTTACAAAAAAAAGGCAGTGCCGCATTCCTTTCTTCAACATCAATCTGCACACCATTTCACCAGCAACAGGGAAGCATATGCAGTAATTCATCTCATATTGCTTACATGACATCGCATTGATCGCCTGAGCTGAATTTCCGACACTCCCTCCACAGGAAGATTGAGAGCTCCATTCTTTCACAGCTTGCAGTGTTTTTGCATATCAAAATATTCCAGTAATTGTGAACTAAAACTATTCTTAGTTAGAGACAAAACGGAGGGCCACTCGTTTTCTTTTAATGACAAGGACGGGTTTTATTATTACTTAATAGTAATGTACCATTATGCACAGCAGCATCTCCGGAGACAAACCTCAAATATGGAGCTACTCAATCATGACGAGAGGAACCAATGTTGAAATGAAATGGGTCATACGATACTTTAAATAAATATGATAATGAGGTAGACACTACCGATAGCCAGGGGGTTACTTGAGTGTTGAGGAGAGAACATTAGGTGGACTGGAACTGAATGGTCCTACTTTAAGGGTTGGGTGGGGAGAGTGGAAAGTGGTTTACTGGCAGCAAAGCTTGGAATGAGTTTACCGATTTGTGATTGGCTAAATGCAGTCTGACAGAAAATGGACAAAAGAAAACATTGTCTATGTAATAACCTAACTCTGTGTAATGGTGCCTTCTTGTTTCATCCTAAACTTGTATTTTATGGAGGCTCAGTCTAATCAAGCAAAAGGATCAGCTGGAAGGACATATGCTGCAAGCTTGGAAGTTGTGGAAATGCAGGACAACTAAAGCGACTGTTGAAAGAAGCCATAAAACGTCCAGTTTGAAGTTATTCTGAAAGACGGGGAGAACACACGCAGATTGGACCGCGCAAAAACTGGTCAGAGTTGTTGAGAAGAGGGCTCCAGTTGCTTTGTGTGGAAAGGTCCTTAAGAGATACACCAAAGGACTTGCAATTGTAATTTGAGCAAAGGGCCATTTAAAGTCACAGAACTGCATTCCATTGACTATATAATTGCGCAATTTGAATTTTTTTTCAATGGAAATGCGCCAATTTTGGAAAAAACTTGTTTTTTGATCAAATGTTTTGCCACTAGAATGAAGTGGGGGTTTTTTTGGATGGATCTAAATTGGTTTATTTGGCAAAACTGCAATGGAAGTACTTTTTTTTGTATCACATGGGTCACATGATCAACATGGCATTTAGTATTTAGTATTTGGAGATTTCAGCAATTTACTAGTGGTTGTGATCATTGACTCCTGTGAACATTGTAGGGTCATTGCAAATGCATTTTTAGATTTAATTTGTAAAACATTTTAAAAAGCATATTTTCTTATCATTCCACTTGGTTTGGTCTATTACATGACACAATGGAAAAACTGAAATGTGTGAAAAATTGTTCTCATTTTAACCAAATATAAAGTATTGCATGCAACATAGATCAAACAGATGCACTTTTTTTTTAAGAGGATTTCAAAATCGCCACATAAGATCATGTTTAAAAGTCAACCGCTTTTCTTCCCTTCAGTGTAAAAGAACTGCTGCTCCAAAGCCAGCAGGTGAGACGTGGTTATATCTGAATAGCAGAAAACTTTCCGTAGGTTTTGATTGTTACATAAGTGGCACTTTTCTGCATTCTGAACATCTTCCGTTAAAGTGAAGTGGAAATCCGCTGAGGGCCCCCGCTGCTTCCTGTAACAGCCGCCATAAAGGACAAGAGCATGGTAGAGAAACATCACAGGAAGGAGCTCAGGATTATGACTTTAACTCTGAAGGAAAGAGCTTGAACGGAGCGTGTTGTGAAGAACGAAGAGGAGCAAAAGCTGAGCGGCTCATCGGAGTTAGACTCTTCCCTCTCAGTGGGGGTCACAATTATTTCTCTGTGGGTGACCTGTGGAGCTCAGTGGGGGTGATGTGACACCAACAGTAAAATCTGTGACACATACATCGCAATATGCCCTGCATAGATCCTTCTGCCTCAAACATGACTAAGGAAATGGGTTTCCATAGGACTGGCAGAGATATTCAACACTTTCAAATAGTTGTTATGTTCTATAAACTTTGATTTACTAAACATCCTTCTCATTTTTATTAATGACTGTCTGTTAAAGTCAGTTTCAAATGTTTGTAAAAAAAAAATCTTTTAAAAAGTCCGCTGTAAGCCTCTTTGAAGAAAATTAATCAAACTGAAATCCACTTCTAGGCAACATTAGCATAACATGGTTACGCTACCATGACAATGCATCACCACTGAGAGGGAAGCATTTCGTTGACACAACTGATTATGCCCCAACGTTTTGTGCTGAGGGCAAATATTGTAAACAAATAATGTAAACAAAAATGCCCAACAATAAGAAATATATATATAAACATCCCCAAGAATTTACCGGACTATCAGCAAATTCAAATCTTGTTTCAAATGAAATGTTCATTCCTGGTGTTTGAAAGGCTAATTAAGCAGAGAGCCAATTAGATGGATGTAGAATTTTTTTTTTCACTGATAGAAATTTGAGATGGAGCACTGAGATATTTTCTTTTTTGTAGAGCTTTGATGTTAATCCTAAGTTCAGCCAATATTTGTAAACTTTCTACCATGAGCTGTTAACAGTCATCAACTTTAACATTTATAATTTATACAGTATTTAGCATCTTACATTAGCAACTACCGTACGTAAAGATGGATTGGTTTAAATCTTAAACATCCACTGATGGTGAAAATAGCTAGCTTTGAGTTTTTCTCTCAATAGGAACTTCCACACTGAGGAGTGTTGTTCCTGCATCATCTGTGCATGCCGGTATGAGGTGTTTACTAACTGGAAACCAGATAAGGGGGTGAATTTCCGTATTCACTGGTCAGGGCCTGTCAAGATAAACATGGCATGAATTCCAAATTGGACTACAAACAGCTCTGTGTATGCATTAGAGGATTAGGGTGCAGCTACAAAGGCAGCATCTGGGACTAAAACCATCAAGTCTGAATGTAAAGCTTGTTTTGTTATGAAGATTTATGGACGATAATGAAATTATCATCCGACTCCATATTGTGTAAGGCTTTGTACACACATCCTAAATCATTTCAGCAATTCAGAGCTGTATAGCAAATTATGATAAAGAACACCAAGCAGGTGCTATAAATCCTCCTTTATTTCCACAGATGTGTCTGAACAGAAGTCTGGTAAATACAGCAGATCGGAGACAGTGACCTAATACAAAGAATGCAGCGAGGTCCCCTTTGTTTGTGTTTTGTTTTGTAAATCAATGCACTCTCCCTCCATTGATCCTGAATCCGACGCTCCTCCGGCATGCAGGTGTTTCATTTATGCCGCAAGGTTTCGCGTGCTGGGCCAGCATTTTCTGACTCTGCTGTGATGTTTTAGCCCACTTTAGTGCCCTTCAAACGTCAGATATGACTGTCACCGCAAACGGATCTTACCCACCTTCACCCAGACAGAGAAAGGGATGATAAAAAAAAAAAAGTCTTCAATTCCTGGCTCTGAAACGCAATCCAGTCTTCCTCGTGTCTCCCTGGATGTGGCGCTTTTATCAGCTCCTCCAGGATGAGGAACTGTCAATACAACAACCACAGAGAAAGAAAACCGGCCTTTTCTCCTCTCTCGCTCCTCGTATCTACACCCCACATCTTCACGCTGTACCAGCACCGGTCAGATGGCAATTAAATCCCCCCGCGTCCCCCAACCCACCAAATCCCTCTGAGGAGGGGACGGGCCAAACATGAACCACAGATCTATAAACTTGATTTCTATCCATTCACCTCTTTCAGCCTCCTATCGACACGCCGGCTCCTGTGTGGACTGCCGGCTCGCTGTAATTACAGTCGTCTTTGTCAGAGGCCCATTGAATATGACAGAGAGGAATTGAGCTGTGATGGTTGTGATCCAGTTGCTAATGAAGGAGCCGCAGCTGTGCAGACGGCAGCTCTCGCTCACAGACGGCTCCGTGGCAGAACACTGCAAATCATCTACAAGCTATGTGTTTGCAGGATTGAGCCAAACCAAATATTATAGCGATAAAAAATATCCGTGTATCACGCTATGCATATATCAGTAAGTTTTTAATCCCTACACAAGATAGAAGTATCAACACTTGGAGACATGTGCCATTTCAGGATTAGCTTCTTCTTTTTTTTTTTTTTTTTTTTGGAGTCGGTCCCAAATGCAATATCCACAAGCTCTAAATACTCACCAGCACATCAAATGTTGGAAAATCTTCCAAAACGAATTGGCTTCCTACAACTCAACTAGAACTTGCTTTTGGCTCAGCTGTTTCGTCAAATTCTAGGGAAAGTTCTGAAAATGTAGCAACTATATTGGTTTGCTGTGTCCTCTATAGTTGCTGAAAAAATAGATTCTGTCGACTTGACGTGGGATAGTTACTGGTATCAGTAGATTTTCTGTCATTAATTGTTTCAATGAGTCGTTAAAGAAGGTACCAGAGTCCAGTCCCTTCTCCAACACACCTCATTACCATGAGTCCTCAGAGCTGAATGACTGCTGGTGATGGGGTTCACTTCTAACAACTAATATTAGCTCTTTGTCACTCTATAAATTAGGAAGTTTGATATTTTTCACAATAAGCAAGTGCATTTATAAATTTGTTGGGCATTTACTTTTTGGCTTAAACTTATTTATTTAAACAAGGTTTAGATAAATAAGTTAGATATACAATTACTTTGCCTATAATAATCACTATCTTACATTGTATTTGTTTTATATTGATTCACTTTAGACCACACTTTGTTGCTTTTAGTTAATTTGTGTAAATAACATGAAACTGTCGCACATTTATCTTGAGAGTCTGATACCAGACAACCGTTAGTAGCAAGATAGACCATTGAAATTCTAAAAAAAAGATTTCATATCACTTTGCAATGGACTTTTGTGGAGCATTTTCTGCAACTTCAGCACAGAAGTCTGTGTGGATGCGTAGTTGAAACCAAGAGTGGTGGGACTCTGATGTGACAAGGGGAGTGGTGGGAAGTAACGAAGTACAAGTACTTCAATACTGTACTTAAGTACAATTGTCATGTATCTGCACTTTACTTAAGTAGACTTAATTGTGGATACTTTCGACTTTTACTCCACGACATTTTACAGTAAGTGTCTGTAGTTTCTACTTCACTCCATTTCTACAAAAGCATTGCGTTACTCGTTACATCCAAGACGCACTGCGCTTTTTTTCCGATAAAATGTGAAGTTCAGGGTCTTAACAAGGCGCTGTAAAATCCAAGCAATAACGTGACATACTAATTACGTGTGTATGTTGTCACCCATCGACTCCCCCTTTTATTCGCACGTGTCAATCCAAGACATGCACAGTGATTTTCTCTGAGCGGCAGAAGATGTCTGTCTGATCATCAGATACATAATACATACATAACAAATCCAATGGCAACAGGCAAATTCAGCAGCGCTTTGCTTTGGGGACTGTGTAACTTTTAGCGTCACTTTGAAAGGAAGCTAAGAAGGGTAAGCTCTGTGCACTTGATGTTAGCAAAGCTAGCTGTACAGGGATGAATATGTTCCATTTCTGATGAAAACACGATGTCACTCACTGAGTTGAATTATTGTGCGGAGGTGTTGACTAACATGTCTGCAATATAGTGATGTGGAATTCATGAATGATCCAGTTCTTCTGAATGGATCTTTACTAATTCCTATGGGACTGAAGCCTCGCTGAGAGCCGCACTGCTACATGGCTGTCAAAACGCCTCTTCCTTGGTTGCATGTTTAATAAAATCAGAACATAGAGGAAGACCTTTGACTTAATTTTCAGCATTTCTCTGATGATATGTTGGCTAAAATGTGACACCCCAAAATAAAACCTCATCAAACCAATGTTTGACTGTAAATCATGTAATGAATACAAAACAAGTCCAACTTCACAGACCTGGTCATTGTTATATGATAATACTGGTAAAACAGCAACGAGGCTAAACAGTGAACAATATGAAGATTTAGTCATACCATTGACTACAACAATCCAAGAATATTGGCCACTAGTATCAAATAAAATGGATTCAAAACACAGGTGAGCCAATACCATTCATTAGCAAGGAGCATTTTTCTGTTCCTTTCAATCAAAGCAGGAACTAATTAAGCTCAAGCTCACACAGTCTTCAGTAAACATTGGCAAAAGTTTAGGAACGTCTTTGGCAACATTTTTGCTGCTGTGAACAGATAAGTAAGTAGCAACAATCCCATTTTGCAGGCTGCAGAAGATAAATGAAATCCTTCAGTTGAATTCCTAAGAAAGTTGCAAAATAATCTTTGTGAACAGATTATTTCTGGGAAATCTTAGAAAAGGGTTAAAACCCATCTAATGGCTGCATAAGTGTCTGTTTTCACCCTGATCTAGCTTGTTATGTCTCAAGCAGCTCATCCATTCTGGCAGTTTAGGCAAAAAACGGTGCAGCAATGTCAACTTTGCTCTCCAATTTGGAGAAAGTGGAAATAATTACCAACATTTTGACAACTGTTAGAGCTTTGGACTGAGTTGGCTGTCGATAGTTTGTACTTTCAGTCTGAAAGTCACTTTGCAGAGCCAGCAGGACTGGTCCGCTACAGCCAAACTCAACAGGAAGTCAATAAAAAATGTCTAATTAGGTAATCATTTCATGTAGTGTATTCATTTCCAATTGCAAGACTCAGAAAATATCTATGTATCCCTCAGAAACTGATACAGACAGTATGCAGCTCCTTATGCCTGAAACAGTTGTCTGTTTCTGAAACCACTAAATACTGTAAAAAGGACATTCATATTGAATAACTGCTTGTATTCATTACCATGGTCATGAAGTAATTTGAGGATGTGAGGCATGGAGATGCATCAAAATGCATCTTTCAACTCTTCAAATTGATCTTTTTTTTTTTTTTTTTTTTGGTTGCTGAAAGCTTTCGTATCTAGCTTTGTGCTTTTTTTCAAAAGGCTTACAGTTCTGAAACGCAGCCTTCGTTTCTCAGGTCTGTGTGCAGATTTTTCAATTTGTTTGGGTTTCAGGATGGCAAGGGTCCTGACCAAACCTTCAATGTTGCCACGTTTTTTTTTTTTTGTTTGTTTCTTTTAGAAAGTGAGTTTTTCTTTGGTTGCTAGGTTGTTAGGGTACTAAAAGCACTAGATGGAAGTTTTTATTTTCTTACTTTCCATTTACAAAAAAAAAAAAAAGAAGTTGAATTCAATTTATCTTTTGGACATCAGGTGATCTTCTGCTCCCCAGAATTTCTGCTGGACAAATGGGATATTCTACATCAGGAAAGGCAGGAAAAAAATTGTTGACATAGGTTTATCCAGCTTTTCTTGTAAATTCGAACATCTTAATTTGCCACTTTTTGCTAATCTATTTCATAAACGTGGAATGAAAAAAAACAAGAGATTCAGTTCATCCAGGTTTATCAATGGATCTGTGAGGCGCCGTAGATCTATTCAAATAATTCCTTTTTAAACACATCTGCTGACTCTGTAGTGTTTTCACAGTTAGTTTAAACTCCTACTTGAGACCTAATGAGAGTCTTTATCTTGATTGATAATTGGCAGAAATTAGTCACAAGTAGTAATTAGCTGAGTTGTTTTACGAGAAAATGATATAACGCAGTTAAACTTTGGTATTTAGCTCAAGTTAGTCACTGTGCCGGAACGTCCTACATCCACATGCCTGTCTTCTTGATTCTTTTTTTTTTATTCTTATTTCAGCATCAAATGACAGAAAAGAAAACTTGGAATCAGTTGCGAAGGAGGGACAAATATATTTTTAAAGCTGCTAAAATGACTATTCAAAATTATTCCTCAAAGTAAAAAGAGTCCAAAGGTGATGTTGCTGCTTTTCAAGGTTTTTAGGCTGTTTATGCAGCACCTCTGGGCTAAAACATAAGGCAGTTATTAACAGATTTTTCTGGGTTAAATAAACTCTAGTCCTGGCCAACATTCATTAGCTACAAAAATAGATGTCAATGTTCGCACTGATATCTTCTTCTGCAGTCAGTGTGACTGCTGTGTGCATAGAAACAAAATTGTAAACCGCAGCATCTCCACCCTACTGAGCTATTAAAACACGATCACATTGTAAATCTGTCAACTGAAACACCAAAATAATGTATTTCTCTGTTGAGAAATACATTATTTTTAGAAAAGACTTGGAACAAAGAAGCAGTTTGGGGACTTAGCTGTAACTAGTGTAATTATATTTTTTCCCAATTATTATGTTTTGTTTCTTTTTTTTTTTTTTTTTTTTTTTTGGATTATATCCCAAACAAATAGAAACCATTGTGGGATGTCTGCTGGCACACAAGCTGTTCCTTTTTCATTAATGATTTGTATAATTAAAAACCCCAGACAGTTACTTTTATTGAAGCTTCGCATCCCTCACAGCGAGCCAGGAAGTCTTTGTTTTCTTGTTGCTAGATGTATTTACTGAAAAAGAAAAAGTATAATAAAACCTCTCCTATTGACTAATGATGGCTGCTGAGAGTGACAGAAATTTAACAAGCTGGGGAAACGAGAGATCCACTTCCAGGTCAAGCTCTAACAAGCCTCTCATTCAGCAAAATCCTAGGTCAACCTCTAACAAGAAATGCTGCCAAACGACACGCCGAAGGAGCCATAACTGAGTGTTGGGGGAAAAAGAGAGAGAAAAAAAACAGATTTCATTACCGGAGAGGGGAGAGGATAATGGGGCTTGTTGTGTGACCTCGTGTTTAAGGCTTCGCTATGAGACTTAACGAATGCTTTAACAACCAGCTGGATCTTTACCGACATATACAGTGTGCAATCATCAAAAAACCGAGGGGCTCAAAACCTGCCTTTTAATAGGAGGCGCAAATTGCTAATGAGGCTTATGTGATTTTCAACAATGCTTTTGGCAGGAGAAGAAACGAGGACAAGAAACAAGAGGGAGATGGCTTGTAAAAACTACAAAACGGGGCTTTAAAAGAGCGGTTCGCAACAAGATGGAGGGAATGAGCATCCGACTCTCAGGATAACTCTTCCCTGCTCCAAAAACCCAGAAAATGCACTTAACTTTCATCTACTGATATCCCAGCGCCCTCGCTCATTAAACATTCATGGGCAACGTCACCGAAGCCCCGACTCTCCCTCCCTCTCCGGCTGTTTTCAAAAGGTGAGCAGGACATTTAATACTCAACCCACTGGAGACGATTAAAGCTGTTAACAGGCACTGATGAAAGAATGATGACATTTGGGAACATTTTTGCCTCTTCGCGTTACATCAAAATAATACTTCAAACGAAGGTGGAGGAATGCGGGGAGTAAAAAAAAAAAAAGAAGAAGAAATTTGGCACCTATTATGCACTAACAACAAGGTTCCTTTGGAGAAGACTGAATATTTCGAAAGAAATTTATTTAAAATGGGCATAAAATAGCTGAAGTGACAAGGGTATGTTTTTAGTCACAGTGCAATCCAGGCGTCCCACTGGTTTAACTGGAACATCTGCTCCAGTCAGTCAGTATGGTCAGAGGCACCGACACCAGAGGCACCGACCAGGAGCGACTCGAACCCACATTCCTGCCATTAGCAACCAAAGGAGTGTGAATTAACTTAATAATGTTGCATTCGGTGTTACGTTCAAGAAGAAAAAAATAATAATAATTTTTCTTAGAAACGGCCATCTGCGACTCCCCAAACCATTAAGTGTTTAAGTTATTTTCTGGAAGAGACTGACGTCCAGTGCCAAGGCTTGCAGAGGTAAGAAAGGAAATAGTGGGATGATAAGAGTAGACAGGATCCAAATTGATCAGGGTAATTGATGTGCATAATTAGTCAGTCTGCCTGTATCAATAATTATTTCAGTCTCATTGCGCTGCAGTTACAGCTGTAAGCCCTTTGAGGTATGTCTACAGAGTCACATTTTTTACCAATTTTTCCTTTACTCAATAGTCTAAACTGTCAGATTGAATGCTGATCTGATTGCATCGTTTTGTTCGCAGGGAGGTGTCCAATTCCCTCACTCAGCTCCTGCAAGCAGCAACTAGCAAACGACTGGGGAACTGTGAATAATCGAGCTCATTATTCAGCTTACTTCTCAATGTAACGCTGGTAAAAACATTAAAGGGTTAATAGAGGAGCCATGTTGTGATGACTTCCAGAAGGCGGAGTTTCAGAAAGAGCAGAAGTTTCTTAACATATATACACAGAATATACAGAATTTGTAGAATAACTTAAAGTTAACATAGTTACTTGATTGTACTATATAATGATTCCGTATGGCTGGAGAACACATAATACAGCCACTTTAATCTTGCAATATTTAATGCTCCATTCAGGAAGAAAAGGATTTTCAGACACAGTCAACTCCGCAGCATGTCAGGCTCTTGTTGGAAGCGTTCGATATCTCATGCTTTTAGGATTAGATTTACAGAAGTAAGAAAGAAGACCGCTTAGAAAGTGGGCGCTTTAATACTTCCAAGATTAGAGGAATGCGAGGGACGGAGAGTTTGCTAAAGTGTACAAATCCTACCAGAAGCAAAAATAGAAAAAAAGAAAACTCCAACCTTGGATATTTTTATCATGTCACACTGATGTTTAAGGGGTGCTCCAAAGAATAATATTGTACCTCACGCTTTATTTACTGAGAGCGCAGCTGACTTACACCATCTGTTTGGAGAGCAACAGGCGCCGACAGACGCTCTGCCAGCAAAGAGGCACAAGGTCCCCGGGCTTATCTGGGAAGAGGTGTGCCGCTGCTCCTCGGCACCGGTGAGGTGGAACGATAAACATAATTAAATTGAGTTGGATTACATAGAATGGATCGGATCAGTTGGGAAGGCGGAGAAGCTAATCCAGTGCAATCCTCTCTGTAGAGCCGCCAGACACACAAAACCACATAAATGGAGAAGGTGGAGAGGAGAGGCGGGGGATCAGATGGAGGTGAGGCAGGGGGACACGGGAAGGACCCCGTTGATAAAGAAATGGGCTGCAAAGTCAAATCCAGATGAGGAGTGTTGTGCGGAATGAAAAAAGGAACTTGGTCGGAAGCTCATTTTAAAAAATGATCTTAAAAAGACGTTAGTGTACGTGTGCGGCTTGTAGGAATTATTGTGGAAAGCTTTGTCTAAAATGAATTTCCATAAAGCCATTTTCAGGAGGAAATTAAACATATTTCAAATGCGTAGAAGAAAAAGACTCCCTGTCTACCTCCGCCAACCCCTGAAGGTTGAATCTTCCTCTTTGTTACTGACTTTGGTGCAATCCCCTTAAAGACAACCTTTCCCCAGGGAAAGACTCTCCTACCAACCATTTCCTATCCATTTTTTTTTTAAGCCTCCCTCCCCTTGCCTCTCTGCCACAGCAAACAGATAGATCACAGAACACGGCCGCGTGTTTTTCACAGCTTCTCTAACTAATCTGGTGTAATCCTAGTCTGTCCGCATCTCATCTTGGGCAGTGCGGTAAATCGCATCGTCATCCGGTAAAGCAATGAAGTCATCTTGGCAGACAGTGCCGTGGAGGCCTTCTCTGTCATCTGATCCATCATCTTCCACAGACGAGAACAGTTTGGGTGGTTGTGTTTCTTTGGTTTTTACCTAAATACTATCACGGTGTCTTAGGGCCATTGTAGATAGAATAAAACCCGGCATAAATTAGCCTTAATCTCAGAAATTTTCCAAGAAAATCACACGGGAGTTTCTAAGTTTTAAAAGTCCAAAAATATTGCTAGGAAAAAAACAAAACACTGAAATTTTTAGAATAATCTCAGAAACCTTTGAGAAATGTTATAAGTTTAAAAAGTTAAAACGGTGAACATTTCCAAAAGTTGGTCATTTTCAACTTTTGAAACTGAGAAATTGTCAACCTTTTTCTAGAATTTTTTAGTGGAAGTTTATTCCTTTTTTTCTCTATCTACAATGGCCCTACAAGGCATCATAAAATGCAACATTTTTCTTGAAAAAAGAAAATATACATATCAGCACCAGAATCTAAAAATCTGAAACGTGGATCAAAGAGCTGGCATGCACCACATCTCTAAATGATCTCTTTACCGGAGAGGCAGGATATCAGCTTTCAGCGTTCTGCTGCCTTAACAAGTGCAGTTTGCATTATTAAAGCAGCTCTGGCTGGACGCTTTAATTGAGTCTCCTCATAGATGGTCGTCTTAGCAGAAGGGTGTGAGCAAGCAGGCCGTCGGCAGTGTCTAAATGCAGGAAGAGGAGGAGGAGGAGGAAACCTACATCTTCATGGCGTTGAAATATGAATGCAGCACTGATTGTAGTGAGCTGTACTCTCAACACGGAAATTTGGCAGCAGAGCCCAGAGAACACTTTGCCTTAGGTTCAGGCTAGAAGGACTGGCAGAGGTGTGAGGAAGCACTGATCAATAGAAGAAAATATGCTGGAGCAAACAGCTCAGGTTGCACATTGCCGCTGCAACTGGATTTTCAAATAAAATATTAAAAAAATACATTCTTTCTCCTCACTCCATTATAAATGTGCGCAGAACTTTGTCAGTATATTGCCAATGTTGAAAAGACATAAATTCACAATTGCGGAGTATCTATCAAGTACGAATCGTAACTAAAATCACATGCAAAAAACTTTGAACTCGCTGCACCATCAGCCTCCTACCCCTTCCTGTCATCTTCTTCATCCTTTCTGCAAGAAGCAACATCCCATTATTGATCACGACAGCACGATGTGGTGGAAGCGTGCTTCCAAAACCTTTTCTCGAAAAACATGAGTTTTTCCAAAATTGGCATGTTTCCATTGTGCAAATGAATTTTTTAAATTCAAATTTGCCCAAGTTTAAGGTCAGTGGAAACACAGCTATTGTCTAATACAATAATGATTCTAAACTTTAGATGTTTTAGGTTGGTTAGGGTTACCAAAATTATTTCTACTTGCTAAATTCCAGAATAAAGAAAGAGAGTTTCAGAAGTTTCCCTCCATTTTCTTAGTTTTGGGGAGAATTGCCTTTTAAACTGTGTGGCTCATTATCCCTGACAGAACTGGTGTGACTGAGTCAGGCAGCTATTTAGCTCTGTCCACCCATTTCCTGTGGGACTGAGACCTCGGATTCAAAACATTGACTTTATAGTCCATAACTTACTTGGTTGTATCATTAGAGTCATTGTCCATTTGGAACAGTCATTTGTGCCCAAGCTTTACGTCTGGGCTGATGTCTTTAAATGCTATATGATCTCCTACGACCAATCGAAACTGAGTTTTTAATGTTGCCTTAGGAGTAATGGCTTCTCTCTCACTGATTGACAATCAGCCCCTGATGGCAGCAAATAGCACAGTAAAGCAAATGGTAGACTGTAGTAAGAACAGCATGGCGTTTTATGTTTGGTCTAATGTTAACAGAGAGCAGAACTCCTGTTCTTCCAGAACTGTATGACGCCTGAACCTTCCCATGGTGTTTATACCAGAGTATAATTATTCGAACAGATGAATGCTCACCTTTAGTTATCTGAAAAATTGCACCGCAGGATGAATTAGGCTAATGAAAGTCCACAATTCTCTTCCTGATCTGTTGACTTATGATTTCCCCATAATGTGACACAAGGAAGCAGTGTGTTTGACGTGTTGCCTTAAAATATATCAATAGATGTGACTCCAGGTGGCTCAACTGTTGTGAATTAGAAAATTACAAAAGTAAAATTGTTTTAAGTCATGGTTCTGTTATTATTCTGATTTTTAGCAAATAGAAATTACTTCGGTAGTCCGAGCCAACTTAAAACAAGAAATGTTTTATCGAATTTAATGTATCTTTTTAGGCCGAGAATCTAAATATATGGTTCAGCGGTACCAAATGTTTTGTAGGAATTGATTAGTAATACTTTTAGACTAAAAACATACATTTTAAGTTCGTGTGATCTTCTGTTCAGCATGTTTAGACAATGACAACAGCAAAAATTAGGCACCCAGAAAGAATAGTTCAGTTTAGTCCTCAGGCAGACCAGTGTTGCTTATGTAAATGATTCAATTGACAAGGATCTGGAAAGCTTTGATTTACTGCCACAAGGTGGTAGTGGATCAAAGAATCACTCCAGCTGCATTTGAATCACAAGTGGAAGGATCCTTCCGAACCCAACATATCTAATGACACCTTTATTGGACAGTTTTGGTCTTTATTTTCCAAATAAACACACAGATTGCTGGACTTTTTTAGCCTAGCTAGCATACCTAAGTAAGCAACCAAACAAGTAAGTAAGTAATCCTGTTTCACAGGTCAGAAACTAGAGATTGCTGTACAAAATACAAAACATCAAAACACAGAAGATAAAACAGAAGGAGAGATAAAACAGCATACAAGAGACAGAAACAAAGTCAAATTAATTGGAAGCCAAATTAACAAATATGTCTTCAGCTTTTAAAAGTAGAGAATCAAAACAACGCTAAGATAAAGTTGCTGCTTGATTTGAGCTATTTAACTGTCAGGAGGAATAATTAACATTTCAGTTTCATCACAATTAACTTGCAATAAGTTGTCATTGAGCCACTGTTTGATATTGCTAATGCAGTTTATCAAAACGGACAACTTGCGGTATTTAGAAGGTAAAAAAGCAATATAGCTGAATATCATCAGCATAGGAAAAAGGCTTGTGAAAACTGACTTACTATTTGGCCAAGGGGGAAAAGATACAAGATACAAAAAAAAGAAAAAATGAGTGCAGGCCTTAACACTGAGCCCTGAGGTATCCCACTATCTTGGATTCTGACATTATCTGATTACAGAATAGCTAAATGCTATGCCAGAAAGCTAGGAGATTAACCACTCCAATGAAATGGAGCCTGATGGAACGACTCCATTGAATAGCCTGTTACTCAGCCTTAACCAAGATACTGACAGTCAAACTCCATGGACCTATTTGATCAACCACAACCTAATGTATGGATTTTTTTCTTTTATTTTATGTTTATATGTTAACCGGATAGTCACAGCATGTTAAAAAGTCACCAGATACATCGCTTCATCGAAACATGGCACACTTTCAGTGTAGAGCAACAGCTTACCACATTCGGTCTGCAGATGTCACATTGGCTCAGTGTTGGAACCTCTTGGTGTAAGAGGGCAACCACCCTCTGTGCAACAATTTCCACAAGGGTAAATCCAGTATACACAACTCACACACTTTGGTGGAGTGCCTGTAATGCATTGCTATCTTTAGGTTCTTCAGGTTCTAAACATGCCATGTCCTTGCAAAGTGAATTATTTACATAGCCATCACTGGTTTGTGAGGGTACTAAACTATGCCAAACTGGGTCAGTCCTTCTTGCTTGACCTGGTGCTTTAGTGTTGTGTGAAGTAGCTGTGTTTTCATGATGTGGAACAAAAGAAAAACTTGGTCTTTCATGCTAACTTTTACTATAATTCAGTTTTTTGCAACACAAGCATGCAGGCAGAACTGCTATCTGAAATATTTCTTCTCAAGTATTCACTCTGCAGTATCAAATCTAAAAATCCAGTCGTGAAGCAAAATTAGCATTTTTGTTTTTCCACTTGAAATGAATTTAAACACAATTTACTTTTTCCTGTATTGTTTCCACCCAACCAGCTACTTTAAACGTGAACTACTGAGCCAAAAAACTCCAGCTATGCGTACTTTGATGGTAATCAGACAAAATAAATAAATAACTGGACTCTATACTGCGGAAAAGGGGATCAGACAAGATGAGCTACCAGTTTTTCTTCCTGGGGCATAAGAAACTGCCAATCTCTCAGAGCCTGCGGCGTCTCAGATACATGCAGAGAGTGCCATTTTGCATCAGACTCACACACACCAACAACAGTCAATGGAGATAACAAATTTTCTTTGAAGAATATTTATTTATGGAAATAAAATACAGTCACTCAGTGGTGTCGAGCTCAATACCATAGTGGAACAGCAATCTTTGAAAGGCTATGAACCTGTAGGTATATTGACTTTCACTTTTTGTCACAATGTTTCGTTACACAAAGAAAAGCTCTTCATGTTCCAAACTGGGCACCACTTTGGGTTAGTCTACTACACATAACATAGCAAAATGTATTAAGTTCAAACAGTAAAAATACTTTGGCAAGACACTCTCTAATAAAAATACGTCTTTCTCTGTTCTTCGCAGGGTAAATTACCACATATGAATGTGAAAGCCATCTTTCTAAGTTGCTTTCTCAAAAAAGATCAAAATTACATAGGAACTAGTTACAAAGCAGCTCTATGACATACATAAGGCCTGTAAAAGTTTTCTGATTGGATTTTGAGTCTTAGGAAACGAGAACTATAACATTCATGGTTTTCTGTTGACTTCTGCTGACTTAACAAGCTGCATTCGCTAAGCTGGGAGTTTTGCGGCTTAACAAGCTGCAAAACTCACAGTTTTGTTAGGATTAGTATCCAAAGAAAGTTATTTTTCAAAAATGTAGCACATTTAAAAACCTATGAGGTATCACACTGATTTAATACATTTATCTGTCAGACTGACTTCTGATATCAATTTCGGTAAAAACCTGAAATGACAGATGTGTGAGGGTGAAATGGTAGGAATGAAATAACTCTGTCAGATGGAATTCATAAGAGAAGAAAAAATAATCTAGAATTATTTAAGAATGTAGGAGAAAAAGTAAGAGCAGTGTAAAAGAAAAGATCATTTCTTTTTTGGATTTCAACAGTTATTATCTGGGTGAACTTAGAATTCAACGTTTGTTTACAGTCATTTAACATCAGATTAAAGCACCTTGTTGATAACCAGTATGTTAGTTTAGCTACAAGTAAGGTTGCAAAATTCTGGGAATCCTCAGTCAAAGTCATCCCATATATTTCCTGGAATTGATATGAGTAAACAGAAATATATATTAATAAATAACATGAACAGAGCCCACTGCGTACTGCAGGAATATTATACTACATGATCTGTCCATTCCTCCATCACATGACCAGATTATTTCCAGAACCCTCGGCTACTGGGGCCTTAACTTTGAGCACAAAAGACTAGATTACTGTAAAACAATAATGTTCTTATGACACTATTGGCTAAATATGTTTCACTTGGGGCAATATTGATTAGCTTACAAATATTACATGGATTTATGCCTATGAGCAAACTTAGGTTTATAAGGTTTCCCTCATTGCATGATAAGCCTGGGGGGCCATCAGGCTTTACTTGCCCCCCACCAAGCTAAGTGTTGTTTGTTAATTATCAATTGAGTTTTTTATACAACGGTAATAGTGACAGTAAAGATGGATGAAGCTAGATTTATAGTTAAGGCACGTAACTGGGCGCACCAACTGCACAGACGCTGAATCTGGTCCATGTTATGAGGCCTCAGTTATTGACTGGTTTCTTTTGTAACTTTGTATTTTTGTGTTGTTATGATGTGAAGCACTCTGAAGTGCCTTGTTGCTGTAAAGTGCTGTACAAATAAACTTGATTGATCGATTCAGTCAATTTAACAAATTACATCAATTCACAAACACATTCTCTCACAATTCTTACTAATGCAGGTGTGAAAAGAGAGAAGGAAGAAGAAAAAAAATCTTGTAAAAACCAGTCCCCTCTTCAATAATCACAGTCGATTTTCATGGCCATGTTCGTTAAAGTTTCTGTTTTGGACTGTTTCTAATATTCCCCAGCATAATCTCTAATCGAACGTTTGTGCTTGTTACAAACAGCACCTAGAAACAGTCCAGGAAAAAGTAGATCTTCTGTATAAGAGTGGCGAATGAGTGAAACCCTTTTCTCCCCAGCTCTCTCATGCTGCCATAATGACTGAGAACATGCACCCTGCATTAGCAGCGAAATCAAAGGAGCCGTCGCAGGGCTCGTCGCATCTGCAAACAGGGTATCTGTCAGGTGTTTTAGCTGGAGCCTGTCTGCATTAGCGCTGCCCTCCACTTCACCCCTGCAATCCAGCGGGAGCTGCTGCGAAGGAGACAGAGCTCTGCAAACACCGCACAGCGGTCCCTTCCCTGCTGAGCAGCGCTCTGCTAATTGTCTAAATGCAAAGTGTGCCTCTGAAGCTGCTCCTCTCACAGTTCACTCGCGGGGTTCAGGTTAACTTCGTCTGCAGGTCGAATCGGGACTCGGGTCACGGCCGCCGACAGATTCGGGGCTGTAGGTGTGTTTTAACCTCCACCTCACGGTGAGCCGTGTCAGAGTGTGCTTGCCGAGCGGCATAGCATTATCAATGCTACGCATTGCTTCGATGGCATAAATGTCTGTCTTTGTTCTCATAGGGGCAAAAATTGGTAGGTAAACACGCTGATGAGATGGAAATGTTATCAGGTTATTTTTGTACCTACACCTTTGCAGGAGCAATGTATTTGTTGTTTCTCTTTATTAGTTCATGTTATTTATGTAATGCAAACACTGCTGGAATCCTGCTGTGGACTATCCAATTAAGAAGCACAAAACATGGACCCTTACATGTTGGAATTCACTTATAGGGTTCAAACTGGGCCACAACTCCTAAACAACAATCAAAAAACTTTTTCATTTATTTCCACCTAAAAGACACAACTTTTGCTTTTAAAAAGAAGCACAGCTAAGACTGTGATGTTATATAATGCATTTTATTTACCTCAAGTTTGTGCAAGTGTTTACTATTTCTGAGTCAGCAGTTACAAGTGATGCAGCACACTAAATGCTTTTCTGCCAAAAGAAGCTGGTCAAAGTTTCCAGTCGTGTCTTAAAAAACAAAAGACAAAAAAAAAAAAAACAACCACGAACAGACTTTCTTTAACTATTTTTCTTTAGGGTCATTATGGATGTGGCTGCAGCTCTCGCTGTTTGGGGAAGAAAAAGAAAGCTTAGCAATAACTGACATTGCCAACAGGTAAGGAAATTTTCTTTCAACAGAGACAAATAAATAAATAAAAACACTTAAATGTTAATGTTCTGTTGCAGTTTGAGCAAATCCTATTGTTTATTTTCACATCCAGAAAAATAGAAATCAGAGCCAAAAATCTCTTGCACATCTGACATGTATTTCAATGGCAAAGAACAGAAAGCAGATTTAGGTAACAGTAACACTTCAGTTCTGTCACCATAACAAATTTTGCTTGGCGATAAACTGTCCAAGAAGTTATTGCATGTGATTAATTGCCAATTTTTCTGTTGCTTATTGCAACAGGTCTCAGCATATATAATTTAAGGTCCAATTTAACAGCGCTCCAATATGTGTTTTTTAGACATGTCAAAAATGTCTATGCAACTCAGAGACTACACTAGGCAGACACTCTGTACTGAAAAATATCTTTCCATTTAAATGCTTCTAGAGGCTCCAACTGCATGGCAGCCTGACCAATTTTCAATTCAAGCATGGAACAGTCAGATGATTAAGCTTTAAAAATGGGAAAAGAAGATGTCGTCATGACAACAGTGGCAATTTATTGAGTCACGCTAGCAGAAAGTAAATTTTACACCCTTCATCCCTTTCTACATACATTTGGCCACTCAGCACATTTTTAGACAACAGCATAACAGCAGGTAACACAGAGACACAGAAACATCCTTAATTTGAACTATAAAGGCCTTTTTTATTCAACCTTGGGATCAGAAGCTCATAATCAGCTTCTGATTTTGACCAACCAGCACTCGGCATCACTGAAGATGCTATGCTACAAAATTCTAAAACAAAAGCAACAAAACAGGCATTATCATAATTTGCCAACTCGAATAAAACTGTATCTGACTGGTCCACATGTTCCCTACATTACTACATAATGTTTAGTTAGTCTGTGTGAGCCAGTCTTCAATATATGTTAGACAAAGCTGATGAAGGCCAGCAGAAACACAGAAAGATTAGAACGGTAATCTGTGTCAGCAAGTCGCAACAGAAGGTCTGAATATTTAATTTACTAGGAATTAGCAATTTGTTTCATCAAGCAGGTTGCAGTAGATAAACAATATATACTGTATACTGGAAAATTGAGAGGCAGAGGAGGTGACAGGACAGATGAGGTAAGAGGTATGAGTTAGTTATTTGCAGTAGAAACTAAGAGGTAGAGGGATGACTGAGCAGTGGTTATTTAAACTTTCTTATTCCCTAAACTGCTCAGACAAATGCACTTTGAGCTACTTTTCTCTTTAATGTTGGATTAGTTGTCAGTTTAAAGATTTATTTAAAGTCTACCATTCAAAGTGTGTGAATAAAACACAAAGAGAAACGTCAAAAATATGATGTAAAGTCTCCAAATACCGCAACAACATCAAATGACAGATTAATCATTATTTCAGGAGCTGCTGAAGTTTCACTAAACACTAAAGGCAGACACAAGTGATGCGAGGGTTGTGATAAAGTTTTCATTTTTAAAATATTTATTTTCCAAGCTCATATTTTTAGATTGTTTTTCGGTTATTTATGTGACATTCTCAAGGTATCTACCTCCAACAGGTGCATCAAAGCCTGGAGGCCTGGAGGAAAGTCAAGCTGTGGGTTAAGCTGCCATGCAAGTTTTGGATAAGCAATAATTTTAGGACGAAAAAAACAAATTGCAATGTAATTTCATTACAGATTTTTTCTTCAGCCAACATAAAAAAAAAAAAGTATGAAAATTGAAACACATTTCCTAATTCAATTCCACCTCAAAGATGACTCAAATCTTTGAGGTGGAATAGGCATGATTTTCCATCATGCCATTCTTATAGATTGAGGTAAATTCCTGTTTTTTTCAACAACTACATGGCATACATGCACCGCCAGCTGAAAGTCTTTTGTTTGTAAAATGTCAAAGTTACATCTGGAAAGCTGCAATTAGCATATCTGTTAAGCAGCAGCCTGCAGGCTAGCTGCCCCTGCAAACAGTCAATTACAGAAAGGAAGAAAACATTCTGGGGGAAGAAAAGCACTTACATTTCGTGTTCATTCTATATTTTTTTTATAATAGCAGATATTATTATCATATATGTTGCATTATTTCTGTTAGAAAAGCAACAGAATCATTTTTTGCAATCTTTAGAATCTTTTTTTTAGATTGCTATTAATAATTGAAAGTGTTTAGTAGGATTTTTTTTCCCCCAGAATTTGAATCAGGTGAAGCAAAACTTTCAAGTTCTAAGTAGAACATATTTACAGATTGGGTTTTTTTTTTAATCTTAAATCCAAAATGTATATATCCTTCATACAAATTTTTGAGTCTGTATATGCCTGTCAATGACTAATCGATTGCTAAGTTAGTTGACAATAACTAATTAATCTAATTAATCATTTCAGCAAAAATGATGAGCTGAATTTAAGGTTATCTCAAATGCAAAGAGTTTATATTTTTTCAGAGTTAATGGCATGTTTTGAGTCTGTATACTCAGGTTAACGATTAATCAATTACTAAGTTGATTTATCACTTTTAATCCGATTAATTATTTCAGCTCCAAATGGCAGAACTGCTGAGCGTTTGCTGTCGTTGATCTAATGTAATCTCTTCTTCTTTAGACACTAATTGTAGGCATGCAACTGAGATGAATGCAGGTGACCTACAGCTGCCTGAATGCCTCCACACACTCACACACACACACGCACACACACACACACACATATAGGCAGAGATGCTGCTCTGCTGGAACACAGCATGCCACGCTCTCTGCACAGACACGGCTTCAGGCGCATATTTCACAAAATCAGCAAATGGACTTTCTTTTAGCCACATTACATCTCGCGGGTCTTATTGTCACAATCGGAAAGCGTGCCTCGCCGCTTTTACTTCAGTTTGGGTTAGTATGAGAAAAAAAAAAAAAAAAACTACAGCAGCCTTATTTAGCAGTTAGGGGAAGAAGGCGTGCAGCGGGTCAGGTCCTGTTTTATTTATTTCCTCCAACAATAGCAAGATTAGTGGAGAAAAGCTT
>VMRN01000535.1:0-30425 GCA_010277015.1 Poeciliopsis turrubarensis
TCCTCCAACACATCCTGACCCAGTACCAGGTTCTGGTTCTGGTTCTGAAGCAGCAGGTCTTTATTGGAGCAGCAGCTTGTTGGCATTAATATTCATGAGAATCTTGAACTGGTTCTGCTGGACTGGTTAACCTGCATCCTGCTGGTTCTCATCTTTTATTCTTTATTCAGGTTGATTGAATGCAGTTTGTCAAAGATCAGCTGTGATTATTTGGCCTCGGCTCTGAAGTCCAAACCGACCCGACTGACAGAACTGGACCTGAGAAGAAACAACCTGGAGGAATCAGATGTTCAGCAGCTGAAGGATCTTGTAGAGACTTTACGGTAAGTAAATGTTTGCAGTGAGTCCAGCTGCTGTCAGCATATTGAACTAAACCCAGTGTAACCCACAAGTTACTTTAAATACACTTAATGTCATGGTGGAGGCAACTCGCTTAACCCACATGCAGAACACAAACAAGAGAGGGAGGAATCAGATAAATAAAAATTTATTTTCTTTAGGACAGAGTGGTTTATGGGGTGAATGAATGTCTCTCTGAAGGCCACGGGATCTGGATCCTGTGATCTGAGGGCAGGGGAAGATGAGAGGTCAGTGGGGAGTGAGAGCCGGAGAAAATGAGAACTGGAACGGGCTTACTGGGTGAGATGAAGTGAATCTGCCATGGAGGGGAAGGTTGGGATGCTGGAGCCTGGGTCCTAGAGATAAGGAGGTAGCTGTCCGGGTCTTGAGAGCCGAAGGGATCAGGGGTGACCGATCACCCGTCAGAGGGCGGGCTGGCAGTCAGGCCGTCAGCGAGGCCAGGAGCGGATCTTCTCCAGATCCTGCAAGAGGTCAGAGAAAATAACAACAAAAAACTTGAGTCAGCAGGGAACGAAGATAATTTCTCAGTAGATTTGACTCAGAGGACTCGGAGTACCAAAATCGGTAAACACTCGGGCGCTGGAGAACCGGTCACCCGCTCCTCTTATGCAGGCGTTGATGAGGCCAATAGCGTACAGGTGCGCGGGGAACCACCCTCCTCCAGAAGGCTCCTCGTGGCTCCCTCTGGTGGACAAAACGGCTCCCTACGACTCCAGCATCCAACACTTAATAATAGCAAAAGGCAGCCAATTTAATTTACTTCTCTGACTCGCACCAATGCTATGAAAGTATATCTAGAAAGAAGTTGGGCCGGATCCAAAGACTCTAAATTCTATAGAGCCTAGGTGTGAATGACAACACAGGAGTGCACAGTGTCAACAAGGAAAACTAAAATTTAATAATACAACAATTGTGGTTCCACATATACAATTATAACAAAATAGCGTGCGTTTTTGTTTAAAATAGAAAATAAAATAAATAACAGTCCTTTCAAGGTGTCAGTCGATTTAGTTTTTGTCCAGTCTGTTCCAGTGTCTCAGTCGATCCTCTCAGTATCTCAAAGATAGTGACCAGTCGGGTCACTATCTACAATCTCACTGGGTTCTCGGGGCTGGGGCTCGCCATCCAAATTCAGAAGTGGGTCTTGAAATCTCAGGGCACTCCAGGCCAAAGGTGCCTAATTAAAAAAAAAAAAAAACCTGACCTTGAACAAGGCCAAAGCAAAACATCTCAGAATACAAGATGCCGATATCAATCAAACCTATGTATCAATAAATTGTTATAATTCAAAGAGCTTCCATCATTGCTCATTTTTTTTTTTAAGTTGTAAAAAAAAAAATCAGCAGTTTATCAAAATACAATGTTATTTACACGAGTAAAACTAAAGAAATTAGCTTAATATGTGGTGAAGAAAAAAAATATGATAAAATAACGATAATAATATATACTTCAATCTAAAAGTGCCGGTACATCTTCAACACAATAAATTTCTTGTAATACCAACTGAAATAGCTGAAATAGAACCGTTGGACTATTAGGACATATACTCAAAGAAGAATACATGCAACTACACAGAAAAAATATAATATACACAACAATAATAATCAAAATCTTACTGTGCTACTTTAATTTGATTAAATTTGGTCAGATATTACGTGGTTTTGCCAATTTTCATCCAAGTTACTGTGCCAACTGCCGAGCGCGTGCGGTCACTCACCAACGCTCTGACGGTGTCTGACTCTACCGGGGACTTTTTCTTTCAGTCTCAACTGCGCTCAAAGAAACTTTCAGAGATAAAAAAGACGAATTTACTCATTTCAATTACATATTTTGAGAAACTATTCCAATATTGTTTCTCTTACCGTTTCTCCAGATTTTATAATCCCTCTCAGGCTCTTAACAAAAACAACGGTCAGCTGTTCGCTATCAACTGCGTCTGATGTGTTCTGAGTAGAATCACAGCACAGTAGTGAAAGGGGCGGGACAATCAACCCCATTGGCTGATGTAATGTGAGATCACGCCAGCCATTGGTTGCCCAATCCATCAGCGAAAAAATCATTAAAGGACTAATTCACAGTTTTTAACGATGGTTTTAGTACGTTTGGATATATCTTTCTAAGTAAAATAAAACACTAAATCTATTTATACTTTCCAATCTTGTGAAACAAACAACAACAAAAAAATATCAAATTAACATCAACTTCCACTTGTGTTTTTAACACTGGGTTACACCAGTCAGCATCAAAACAAAGATCCAGTGTTCCCAGTAAAGCTGCAGCTTCTCAGTGGGAGGAGAATGGTTCAGGCTTCCTGATTGGACACAGAGACAGCAATCAGCCAATCAGAGGAGCAGCAGCTTGCTGTGTTGTTGCTGTGTCCATGTCTCCAGGACGTCCAGCTGGACTCCAGCGTCCAGCCGTCCAGCATGTCTAGAGACAGTGGTCCTCATTCATCAGACTGTGGCAGCAGCAGATCTGATCTCAGACCTGCTTGTTCTCTCAGTTCAACAGGAAACAACTGATCAGGTTCATCTTGGTCACAGCTCTGAGATCAGTCTGACTGCAGCCTGGAAATCATCTACTGGATGTGCTGCGTCACTGACTGCTGCTGGAAAGGCTGGAAACACTCACTGATCTGCTCTCTGCTTCCTTCTTCTCTCTGCAGGTGGAAAACATTCAGGTGGAAGTAGAGAACCGTCTCTGTGTCCTGCTGATCCTCACAGCTTGAAGCTGCAGCAGTTTGAGTCTAAAGAGACTCTGAATCATGATGATGACCTCTGACCTCAAAGATTTCCCTCCTATTTATTTTCTCATGTCTGTCATTTAGTGTCTGATATTTTCTATTGAAAACAGAAAAAGTATCTGGATCTTCACCAGGAATTTAGTTCAGTTGGTTCACAAACATCAGAACAACATAAAGTTCATGATTTGCATTGAAATTTGATCCAAACTGAACATTTAATTCAGATTTGTTCACTTATATTTGCATAAATTAATTAAAAATAAATAAAAATGTGTTTCAGAAAGCTTTATTGTTCTTTTTAAAAAATAAATTAATAAGTAATTTTGTGAGTTATTTTCTGTCATTTGGCACTCTTCTCTGTCCGTAAGAGTCAGAACTGGAGTTTAGTAAAATGTAAACTTTTATAGCAACAAGCCAGTTTATCCCTAATATAGTTTTAGCAATAAAACCATTTTAAGGAAGGATAACACTATATATAAAAATATATTTTCATTGTATGAAGTGCACAATATTCAGAGACTGAGGTCCAGACAAAAGTCAGGGAGCAAAAACAATCTTTAATACATCTGCAGACGGAGAGCAAAAAATCCACTGCATTAGGCATAAATTAGATTCACTCTGACAAACTCAAAAGTGCACAGTTACTTTATTCATCTCTCTCTATTACCGAGGCGGAGACTCGATTTTCTAAGACCCAACAAGAGAAACAAAGGAAAACATACGGAACCTGGTAGCTCATTCAATGCTATGTCTACGAAATGTGAAAACTAAATACTCCATCATCTCCATGCAGAGAAGGCCACGGGAAAAACAGCAAGTTCCCAAATAACTGTCTGGGGAAGTTCAACAACCTGGGAAACTTACTTCAGTAGACACATCTTGTTTCATTAGTTTGTCTCCCAGCTGCACAGACAAACACCTTGACTGTGATACAAAAAACATTACATTTATATGACACATAAAGGAACATCATTTAATACGAATAAAACTTCTTCACAATTGTTTCTCTCAATTATTCTCAGACTATATTAGAGAGAAACTGGCTTGTGTTTAGAAAAATATACATTTTCAAAACTATAAAAAGTATATTTTTTTATCAGCCCTAAATTATAAAATGTATTTATTCAATTTTGCCAATGAGATAAAGAATTTATTACTTTGACAGATTATTTAACTGTTTAACGATGAAACAAGGTGTCATCACACTCTTTCCCAAACCCGGAAAAGATCCAACTCTTCTTGATGATTTAAGATCAATAACATTATTAAATAATGATTACAAGCTTCTGACACACATTTCTGCCAACAGGTTAAAATCAGGCATATCCCAGATTATCTCTGACACTCAATCTGGATTTAGAAAAGGCTCTATATTTAATAACATTCACCTTATTTTGGACTTAATCGACTAAAACCACTAATTGAAAATGAATAAATGAATTATTTTTAGACTTTTATAAAGCGTTTGATATGATAGAACATGAATTTAATCTTTAGGTTTATTTTGGTTTGGAAATAAATGCATTAATGTAATGAAAACATTTTACAAAGGTGTAAAAATTCAGTGAGTTTTCAGAGATTCAGCATCAACTGAGGTATAAAACAAGCTTGTCTGATTTCTCCTCTGCTGTTTGTTGCTGCTGCAGAAATGCTTTCATTTCAGTTAAAAATGCTCAGTTTGGTCAATTATCAGTGGAAGAAAATCATTTTCTCTTAGTCAGCTGGCTGATGACACAAACATCTTTTTGAATAACCTGAAGTAGTGAGGGCTACTCGTACTCAGGGTCATAACTTCTGGATCGTAGGTAGGTAGAACTGGATGAGTCTCTCTTGACACAAGTTTAGACAGACTGTCCCTCTCAGACCTAGAGCAGGGTAATACCCAGGTTCTAGGGACTTTCCGGACCCGTTAGCCGGAGAGCTGGTCAGTAGTCGGCCCAGAGGAATTGTGATCCAAATAGTAACTCATCGCTCACATCAGGCGTTTTCCCCCAGGCTTTGAAAACAGCAGTTATCAAAACACTGATAAAAAAGAACAATCTGGACAAATCACTACTGCAGAATCACAGGCCGACCTCTGACCTCTGACCTCCCATTCATTAGCAAAGTTATTGAAAAAACTGTGTATAAACAATTAAATAGTTTCCTCATGATGACCAACTGCTTTGACTCTTTCCAATCTGGTTTTTGTGCTCACCACAGCACGGAGACTGTGCTCCGTCAAAGTATTCAATGACACCCATATAAATACGGACTGTGGGAGAACCATGCTGTTGGTTCTGTTGGACCTCAGTGCAGCTTTTGACGCTGTCCACCAGGACATATTACTGAATGGACTGGAGAGTTGGGTCGGACTCTCCGGTTCGGTGCTCGACTGGTTTGAATAATAACAGGGATTTCTTTGTTTCAATTGGAAACTTCTCATCAAAGAGGTCAAAGGTCACATGTAGGGTACCCCAAGGTTCAATCCTAGGACCCCTCTTATTCAATATTTATATTCTCCCACTAGCTCAGGTTATAACAGGAAATCCTATCAGCTACCATAACTATGCGGATGACACACAGCTCTACATTATGATGTCACCAGGTGACCTTTGACCCCATCCAATCACTAAATAAATGCTTAGAACAGATAAATGTGTGGATGTGCAAAAACATTCTCCAGCTGAACAGAAACAAAACAGAAGTGATTATTCTTGGACCTAAAGAGGAACAATCTAGAGCTATAGATCTAGAGCAGGTGTGTCAAACTCATTTTCGTTTTGGGCCAAATCAAGATCATGAAAGGTCTTAAAGGGCCGGTTGTGCCAGAATGTGTTGATAAAACCTGTTCACAAATTGTTAATATGTCAATGAATTCTTAAAATTACGTGATATTATTGAACATCTTTTCAGTTTCTTCAGGAACTAATAATAAATGCGACTGTTTATTTACTCGCTGTATAAATCATGGACTATTATCAAACATCAACTAAATTCTCAAGAAACTGGAGGGATTGATTGATATAAATTGGCAGTAAACAGATAAAAACTGCATTGATATGATCAATAATATAATATTTAATCACACTTAGTGTTTAGTCTAGTCTGTGGAGGGCCACATAAAAAGCTACGGCGGGCCGGATTTGGCCCCCGGGCCTTGAGTTTGACACATGTGATCTAGAGCTATAGATCTAGAGTTATAGATCTAGAGTCAATGCTCAGCTTCAGTTATTACAACTAAAAACTAGCGATCAGCCTGAAACCTGGGAGTAGTGATGACCTCTGACCTGAACCTCCAGAGCCACATAAAGACAGTAAAATAGGCCTTCTATCACCTGAAGAACATCTCCAGGATTACAGGACTAATATCTCAGCCAGATCTAGAGAAACTCATTCATGTGTTTATCTTTAGTCACATTGATTATTGTAACAGCGTCTTCACAGGCCTGTCCAATAAATCAATCAAACAGCTGCAGCTGATCCAAAACGCTGCTGCTCACTAAAACCAGGAAGATAGAGACATAACACCAGTTTAAAGTCCCTCCACTGGCTCCCTGTAGCTCAAAGAATAGATTTTAAAATACTGTTGTTAGTTTATAAATCACTGAACGGTTTAGCACCACAATACATTAAAGATCTGCTGTTGTTGTATCAACCTGCCAGACTCTCAGGTTCTGGTTCTGGTTCTGCTCTGCATCCCCAGAACCAGAACCAAAAGAGGAGAAGCACCAAAAATTTGGAACAAACTTGGAGAAAACTGTAAAACAGCGGAAACCCTGACTTCCTTTAAATCTCAACTAAAAACACACCTGTTTAGAACTGTATTTGAAATGTCATATGTAACAATGTACTTTTTTTTATTCTGTGCTGCATGACTTTGTGTTTATGATGAAAAGCACTTTGAAATGCCTTGTTGCTGAAATGTGCTGTACAAATAAAATTTGATTGATTGATTGATTGATTGAGGGTTAGGGCGGGGCTGGCTATTGCGTAATAACCAACACTATTGATGATATTTGTTTATTGAACATCTTTTCTATGAAAGTGTGAATTACAAAGTTTTGTATTATGATGTTTACTACTGGCTTTTCCCTAAAATAACAAACTTACTGGATTTTCTAAGAAAGACATTATTTTTGGAACTGTGGGGAAAAAAGAGAAATTTAAAAGACTTCTTAATGTAACAATTATCTTGTTCAAGTTTTTCATTCATCAATGTTGTTTTCTTAATGCCAAACCATCTTTCCACACTTTTCAGTAGGAACTCTGTCACCTCTTCCATCACTAAAATTCATGGACAAAGAACAAGATGCAGAACTGAAAAATATGATAAACAATTTGAAACTGTTGGAAAATTCCAAATGGTTTTTTTGTTTGTTTTTGTTTTTCCTTCTATTGGAGAATCGAAAGGCGCAAAACTCTCGAATATAAGAATAACAATAACTCACAGACGAGTTCTTACTGCCAGCCACGACGGGTTGGGAGATTTATTAACACGTCTACCACGGATACATCAGAAGCTTAATTCTCACAAAAATCTTCATAAAGTCCCATAAAATGTCCAAAAATCTCCTCGTTCTTTGTTCGTCAGCCTTTCTTATAGTTCTCACTGACGTCAGGAAAGTTGGTTTGCGTCAAGACTTCTGGCTGCCCATTGACTGAGTGTGTATTGCAGTTTCCCTGGAATTTTCACTGACCTCTCATCTGAACATCTGCTCCATCTCAGAACTGCTAAACATGCCAATTAATCACAATTGTTGTTCTTATCTATCTAAACAGCTTACTTCTCAACCCGAGTTTTGTTCCAACATTTTGTACTTTGCAAGCTAGAGCCAGGTCAGATCGACCTTTCAGGCGCCAAAAGTCTTTCCACAAAAACAACTCCATAAAAAGTATTTCCGCTCTAACACTTCTTTCTTTTATCCTCTGTGTAAATGGAAGCAGTCTGGATCGGCTTCTTCAAGTGTGACATCTGATGCCGATACCATGTTTCGTTCTATATGATGGTAATAAAAATAAATAAAAACTTTCGAAACAGTTCCTTTCTGGGTCATGTGACTCGCTGAAAGCAACACGCGCACCGACTCGGGGTTTGGTCTCTGGGCTTTGATGCATCAGTGCTGCAGGACCCATCCATCCATCCATCCATCCATTTTCCGTCACCCTTCTCCCTAACGGGGTCGGGAGTGGACCCATCACTAATTAAAATCTATCATTTGCTCAGATTCTAGTTCTTCATTAGTCAGTTTGCAAAAGAATCAGACAGTAAACCAGATATATTAATTAAAATACAACAAACATTTACAGGATCGATATGAAGGGGCCAACAGTAAATTTTGTATTTCCAGCACATCATGGGATTTAGGGGAATGAAACGGCAGACAGGATGACTAAGAAGAGTACCAATCAGGTAAGGATAGATATTAATGTTATAGTATAACAGAAATAAAGGATATAATTAAACAAAAAACAAAAGAGGCAGCAAAAGTTATGGGTAGAAGAAAAGAAAGGAAGGTGGTTTTATAAAATCCAAAAGAGAATCGGACAAATGAGAAGAAACATGAGAAAAGATCATTATTTCATGACTTAGAATCAGACACATTGGATTGAATAGATCAATATTTTTGATCAGAAAACATCAGACAGGGAAATGTGGCTGTGGGGAAGATGAGACATTAAAACATGTCACTTTGAGTCACATGAATGATCTGATTCAGAGAAACAAGTTCATGAGGAACCTGAGTAATATGAAAATGAAATTTGATACTATTGATTTACTCTCATTGGACTCAGGAAGCAGAGGATATCAGGCTGTGTTTTGATTTTTAGAAACAGACTAAGTTGTTCAATAGGATATAGTTTTTATGGTTTGTCCTGTGGCTCTCACTCCTTACCAGTTGGTGGCGGTAATGCTCACCTAACGTTTCTCACCAACCGCCAATAAACATCAAGAAGAAGAAGAAGGTCAGGGTTCTTGAGTTATTCTGAAATGTTTGGAATTTATTAATAATCATTGTTTTTATGTAGAAAAGTAAAGAAAAACTATTTGTAGAGTTTCAAACAGGATCAGGAACTGAAGCCGGTCATGTAGTGAAAGACGACTGGATGATCCGACTGAGAAACTTTAACAAACATCCACAAGTTACTGGATGATAAAAACTATTTCCTCCTTTCTGATAATTGATTAATATCTTGATCAATACAGTGGAGATGCAGAGGAGATAATAATGTTCCTTAAAGATGATCACAGTCAAAAGACGTTTTTACACCAAGATCGAATCTTTGGAGGGAAAGAAAACAAAACAAACTGACGGCTTTAAAACTTTAAACAGTAATGTTTCATTTTTAGATGTTGTCCTTCATTCTGATTGGAGCAGAATGAATCCTGGATTGAGGACATGTGGCGCCTAATTGCCTCATAATCAGTGTGAGCATGAAGGAGACTCTTCAGTGGGAAAATCACCTGGTTGACTTGCTTAGTGGTCAAAACTCTGAAATCAGTAAGTAATGTTTCTCCTTCTGTATAAAACCTGCAGTTTGAGTTGGTTCATTCAAATAGTTGTAATCTAATATGCTGAAGTTTCCTGTTTGATGGTGGCTGTAATTTATCCTCCCCAGTTCAGCTTGGCAACAGAAACCAGGTCTGAATTTTTGTATTGCAGTTCAATAACATAAAATGACAATTATTTCCATATAAAACATGCTGGCAGTCGGATCCTCCTGCCATTTGGCTGGAAGTTTCTCTGGTCAGTGTGGCGTCATCCAGCTCTGCTAGGTGACATTAGCTTCCTGCTTCCTGCCATTTTATTAATGTAACTTCATTTCAGACATGAAGCTGCTGCAGTTTGCTGGAGGCCCTGCTGCTTTGTTTGTTTTATATCCTGCTTTGTTTTCAGCTTTTGGTTTTTAGTGACTGGATCCGTTGGAGGTAACCTCATTTTAGCAACACTCTAAATTGTAGTTTCTTTCTTTCTTTTGCATTTGCTTTGTTTGACCCCATCCTCTTGTCTCCAGGCTGAAGGCAGTGGGGGGGTGACCGGTGTTTTTAAAACATGGATCAATAAAATGAACTATTTTGTTCTTGGTTATGAACCTTAAGTGCCTTGCTGACCCAGTTCTTGGGTGCAACTCCCAACGTGGCGTTGACACCTGCTGGTCACCTGCTTGGAAGGAGCAGAATAATAGATTCATATTCTCCTGTTGCTACATTATTAATTTTACCTTTAATCTGCAGTCATGAAACGTTTCCTCTGTTTTCTTCTCACGTTATAAATAAATGTTCAAACTGGTTGAACTGGAGGCTGCAGAGCCGACAGGCTGGAAAACCATCAATCTGTCCTGATCAGAACCAGAACCAACAGAGAGCAAATCAATCTCTAAAATGTCACATTTTAAGATTTATCAGAAGCAGTTTGTTAGAAAATGCAGCAAAGACATTAAATTAAAATATTGTAGAGTTAAAAGTGAGGCCGTCTGTGTGACACATGAACCTCGACCCAAACTGAGGAACGAGGAAACTTTCCTGCACAGCAGAGACAGAAACTGATAACCATCTTCCAGTCAACGGCTGCAGCAAGTTAAAACATGTTCAGCAGGTTTTAACTTTCGTTGGAAACGTTTGAGACAAACCAGTTGAACAAGTTAAAGCCTCCAGGCTAAAAGAGACGAAAGAACTTTATGTTCTTTATGAAGGAGGATCAGGTGAGAATCATCATGGAAAGTTTCCTTCATATCAACATTAAACAAGATTAAATAAATGAATAAAATCTGTATCTGATAACATGAACATGTCAGATGGAGAAACATCAACATTTCTAGGTTCTTGGTTCTGTTGGCTCAGATCAGAACAAGCAGCAACTTTTATTAGTTTTATTTGTTGTTGAATTTCTTTATAGATGAAACTGAAAATCTCCATTAATTTAATAAAATATTGATTAAAATCCTGAATATGTTTCAAACTTTAAGAAGCTTTAAACTGCAACATGAACTTGTTGTTTAACATTTATTTCCTGTAACGATGATCAGACTGGATTCTTGTTATTCAACAGGTGAACACACCTCTGCTGTCAGAGGGGCGGAGCCTCAGGTGGGTCGATTAAAGTTCTGGAGAGTCGGGTCCGGTTCTCCAGTTCGCTCCGACTGGGTTTGTGTGAACAGAAGGAGAAGCAAAGATCTGATCAGGTGAGTTTTAACTCTACATTCTTCTGGTTTCCAGTCCAGACTGGTTTCTCTCTCTGAGCTGCTGGTTCTGGTTCTGGTTCTGGTTCCGGTTCTGGTTCAGCTCAGATATCTGGTTCCTGGTTGGTGGATGAAAATATTTCGATCTGAAGCCAATAATTTATTGATCAGAGAGGATTTCTCCAGATTGAATCAGTCTGTGGAGCCAGAGGAGAGCTGATCACATTTCAATCAATTATTGATCAGTAATAAGTGATTATGGTCAAATAACAGCACAGCGCCCCCTAGAGTATTTAAAAACATCCACTGCTGTTATTTAGACCTGAACTGAGTTAAAACATCAAACCATCAGAACCAATAAAAATGACTGTTGGACCCGTTTCCACACCCAGCAGGAAGTCGGCCATTTTGGATCAAACGTCTAGTTTGTATGTTTTTTTTTCAATAGTGATGGGTAAATGACAAGTCATGAAATGTTTCCACCTCTTTGCAAAACTGTATTGATAGATAGATAGCATTTATTGTCATTGAACAGGATTCAACAAAATTTCTATTGCAACTCCCGTGCAAAAAGTCAAATATATACAATAAATAAAGTAAACAAACACACAATAATAAAAATAATATATACAACTAAAATTAACTAAAGGCACTCAACCACACCAAAGAAGAAATAATAATGTGTCACCTAATAGCGACACCTGCTGGACATTAAAAATCCCTACAGGCAGCGCAGTTGACAGACATTTCATGACCTGGTTTATATAAGACTTAAATCATGGTATTTTATAATATAATGGTATTTTATTGTATGTTATAAATTGTATTATGTCATCAGTTAAATATTAAATTCTAAAATTTGATATTCTTCGATACAGTCAATAAATAAAGTGAACATGGACCATAAAGTGAAAATTTAAGTGAATGTGTTTAGAATGAGGATGTTTATAGAGGGTTTTTTTGTTTGTTTTTTCACAAATTTTCATAAAAAACAAAAAGTTTTTCAAACATTTTGAAATTTAGTTTCTCTTTTCGACACAACTTCTAAACAACTTCTAATGCAGAAAAAAAATGAAGTAAACAATACATTTATGTAAAATAATTTCTAAAAAGCCACTGAGTTATTAGTAGAATGATTGTTTACCTGAGTTTCTCCAGGTGTGTGTTTGATTCATTCTGATGCCTCAGCATTGAGCAGGTGAATTTATTGAAATGAAACATTTCTGTCAAACATGTGCAACTCTAAACCTGCAGAGCAGAATATGAAAGTAAACTAAGAGTCAATTTCAGCTGAATTTGGATTCAGATAGATCAAGTAGAAACTGAAAAGAACCGGATGAAACAACGACAAAGTGAAAACCAACAACTTATTTTCTGATATCAGATCAAAATGATCCCAAATTACAAAACCTTTGTTTGCCTTGAAAGGTTTCATAGTTGTTTTCAGTTCCTCTTGGTCACATGACCGGCTGAAAGCAACACGCACCGACACGGAGTTTCATCTCAGGGCTTCATGTTCGCGCCAACACATCCGTGTTCTCAGACCCATCACTACGTTTGACATTTTGACCTTCCAAGTAAAAAGTGAACTGAAAATCTGAGGTTTGTTTGTGAAAGTTTAGATGTCTGAGCTTCTTAAAAACCAAGAAAACTTTCCTCCACTCCGACCGTCGCTCTATTTCTGAGTCTCTCTGTTTGTTTCATAATTTAGCAAATATCTGATGAATTATTGGTTCAACCACAGTAATAATTTTTACAAACGCTTAATAGTAAGTGTGAGGATTTCCCACAAACCAGCCAGAGAGACATTGAATATATTTCAAAAGAAATATTAATTTATTACAAAAAATCCAAAAATAATTTCAAAATGATAAATTGGGCCCAAAATTGAGGTCAACATAACAAACCACAACTCAGGTAGTAACACAAAGAACTCAAACAAGAACTGACCTAACTAACAAGACATGAAGGAAACTTAAATAGTGGCTGATCAGACCACTACTAAACACAAAAGGGATAATTAAACACACACAAAAAAAAATACTGAGAAACATTACTAAATCTTTAAATTAAGTAAATATTAGAACTTGTCAAGAAAATCCGAGATCATCCCACTTCCCCATGCTGGAGATTTTAGTTAACAGTAACAATAAATAAAGTTACCTTTAAAATAAGTCACACAAATCACATCTAGACCCAACAGTCGACCCAGACTGCAATAAAATAAACCTGGTTGTGTGTGTAGTTTTTGTATCTTGCAAATTTAGCTTTAATTATACTTATTTTTTCTATCTAATCATAAGAAATCATAGTCAGAGAGAGAGATGAGACAGGAAGAGCAGGTTTCCTGGAAAAAGAGGAAGTAAGTTTCCAGCTTGCAGATGTATAAAAATAGCTGAGACCAGTTCTTATTTAAAAGCATAAAAGGTTTAAAGGATGAAATCTAAACATTTTAAGTAATTAGATAAGATTTAAAGGAAAGTACTTATATTAATATTGGTTTACTTATAACAATACTTACACTTGTGGGAAAACTTACAAGTAAAACAAGTAACTAACTTTGGTATTAAATAATAATAAAAGAGTAATAAGTTATGATTTTCATAAAATTATAAATGAATGCTAAATCAGAGAAACTAAAAGGTTTATGAATGTGATTCTAACATTGAACTTGAAATGGTGTAAAACATGTAACTGCTATTAAAGATCACTGATGATGTGTTGGAGGAGGATAGTAGGTGAAAGGTTAGGGGTCAAAGGGGACTAACAAGAGAGCAGAGATGACCAAGGCCTTATTAGGACATAGAAGGACATGGGAGGAACATTGAGCAACCCTGAGATATTAGCCAAGACATCAGGACAAGATGTCTCTAAGACAAGTGATGGAGATGAGTTCATCTGTCCAAACAAGTTACCCAATAAAGCACAGCAACACTGTTAGCCAATGAAAATGCACCAAAGCAGGTATAAACCCTTTATAAGGGGAGAGCAAAAGAGGAATCTTTGGTTGGATCCTCCAGGCAGCTTCAAGCCAACACCGAGATGGACAAAGAACTCTGCAGCTGAAGAAGAGCCGGGGCCACAGAGCCGAAGACTGTCTGCGCATGGGGACCAACCCATCAGCCCCGCAACATGTGGCTTCAAATCGCACTTCTCTCATCAGCTGGGTTCAGACCCCAAAGACAACGATGAAGATCAAGGCAAAGATGAAGACCCAAGTCCTGTGTGACTCACCATCGATGCAGAGATTATCAGACCAACAGAGATCCCTGCCTTCATCCATCATCCTCCTCCTCCTGCTGCAACACCTTCTTCATCATCAGAGCAGTTCTGGGGTTAGAAACACCAAACTCCGTCCGTCTCTCTCAAAGGTTCCCTTTTTAGTTCTTAGTATCAGCGTTAGGGAAAGATAGACTAGATGATTGATTTTACTTATTTGATTATTTCTGCTACTGAATTAAGCTGGACTGACCCTTGCAAAATTGCTTTACTAATAAATATTTAGCATAAAGAAAATCTAAAAGATGTTGTGGACATTAAATTAATGGGTCACCTCAAAGTTCTTTGATGGAAGTAAAATAGCTATGATGTTTGATTCTGGGGTAGAAAAGTAGGAAATGTTTTATAGGTTGCTTTAGCCCAAAACAACATCCTTGGGACTCGCCAGAGTCACTGAAACCAACCTGATTCAGTAACAAGTTGTAATAAAGAGAAGGAGCGATTGTTAACAGATGTGCTCTGTGGAACCCGGTGGCTGCAGGCGGCTCAGCTCAGTCTGGCTGATTCACAGGGGGAAGAAGGAGGAAACATCTGGATGGAGGCCATAGAAACCAGGCCAATCCTTTCTGGATGCAGCTGAGACAGAGTTTACTTCACTTCTGGACAGAGTAAATCCCAGCAGATTTAGGAAACTCAATTGACCTGTTAGACGGAGAGCTGGTAGCACATCTCCCCTCTCAGAAGAGGAAGTAGTGACTGAGAGAGGAGAGACTGAAGGAAGGGGAGGGGGGGTGTAGCAGCAACAACAAACTGAACTAACTTTCAAAAGAAACAAACATTAAAGAAATAATGAAACTAAACTAAACAACCAAATTTCCCCTTCCCCTGGCGAGCAGATGGAATGACCCACTGGGAAGTTGACAGCCAGTGGGCATCAGCTGGAAATCATCTTTATAATTCCATCCACAGCTCCAGAGGAAACTGGCCACTCAAACAAAAGAAACTTAGTGCATTTAACAAAAATTACAAAGCACTGACAAATAAAGTTAACTTAAATGGGTCAAATTAATGAAAACAAATTGTAAAGATAAAAATCTAAACTATTCAAACAAATATGTAAAGTAATATTAAAGAAGAACAGAAAACAATTACCCTTACTCTGTGACAGCAGGGACAGCTGTCACAGTAAGTCTGAATTATTGAATTATTCCACTGATTGATATTTCCAGTCCAGTTCCATTGGTGGCAAGATTTTAACCTTTGTGCTTGTTTGTTTTAAATAAATACTTTTTGGGTATTTTTAGTTTCCATTCCAACTGCATAAGTTAAAGTGAATAATTTGTGAGATAAAGCCTGAAACATAATGAATCCTTCATGTTTTCCAGATAAAAGATGGCGCAGCAGCAGGAAGTGGATTTTGGTAAGTGATCAGAAGCAGAAATGAACCATCATGAAGGAACAAAGTGACCAATCACAGCCCGTGTTGCTGCCATGTGATGAACCTCAGGCTCAGAGTATTTCTTGTTTTCATGCTTCCTGTTCAGTGAAGCTCTGATGGAAACTGAGTTTCTGTGAAACCTGAAGATAAAAACTGAACTCAGATGGAAACAGAACTAAAAGGAACCAAAGTGAAGAAACAGGCCAGCAGCTCTGATATTTCAGGAATATTTACTGTATTCACTGATTAATTTATCCAATAGTCACATCATTTATTACTAATTTATTATCAAAGACTCGCTGTGTCTTTTTTCCCAACATCTGGTGACAGAGATGCTGAAGCTTAGAGATGGAGATTAAAAACTTGTTGCAAGTAAAAGACAGAAAATGATGAAAATGTTTGTTAATCAATCGATATTTTCACCAATAACATCAGTTTCCTGTTTTCCTGAAATAGTTCAGCTCTATATTTAGAAGGTGTTTGTTTTATTGTTCTTCCTGCAGTGAGGAAACAAATGATGAACCAGAAGCTTCAACCAGAAGCTTCATTTGTTCTCATGCAGACAGAATCAGTGGTCGTCACTCAGACATGAGGCAGAAACACAGCAGCAGGTTCAGACCTGAGGAGCTGATCAACAGACTCTGAGGGGAATCTCTGGATGGAGCAACAGGAACAGTTGATCTTCATCAGGTGTAAATTAATCCTGTTTCTGTTTCTGCCTGCAGAGAAAAAACTTTCCAAGGTTCGCTCTGAGTTTGTGAAGAACGTTTCTGAGGAAATCCTGAAACAGCTTCTCGATGGTCTTCTATCAGATGAGGTCTTTAAACATTCAGAGAAAAAGGAAATACTGCAGAAGAACCAAACCAGAGCAGACAAGGCCCGCAGCACCATAGATGCTGTGATGAAGAAAGGACAGAGAGCCTGCAGGTTGATGATCGAACATCTTCATCACATGGATCCGACTCTGTCCAACCAGCTGGGTTTGTCCTCTGACCCCTTGGGTCCAGGTGAGACACAAAGTTTATTAAAGCTGCTTTTACAGCCTCTACTGGTTTTGATTCAACTATAAATTATAAATAAATCTGATCTCTTCTAATATTTCCTGATTTCAAAATTTGTTGCCACAGAGAAAAAGTTAAATCTATTAATGTGCTTGATGTTTAATGACACAATGATTCTCAGTTCAGACTGTTGAATATTAAACTAATGAAACTCAAATGCAACTGAATATGTCATTGTGACTTATTACATTTTAAATTAATATTTTAATTGAATTAAACTGATGGGTAAATATGGATTATCTTTTTGTGACACCGAATGACAATCAAGAACAAAGTTCAGTGTAACTTGTGAACCCAGTGGAGATAAAATAAATGCTTCTGTACATTTTTTCAATGATCAAACATTTTCAGTACATTTTAAAATAAATGTACTGAAGTATTTTTATAAACTCCAAATATATCTCTGCAGTACATCAGAGGCCAATTCTCCTCTGATGTTTGCAGCAATGGAGAACCTCCAGGTTCTGGTTCTGATTGATTCATATGAACCCAAATATTTAATATTTTCTTGCAGAAATTCATTGCTGAGCTAAACATAGTAATAAAGACTCACTATAAATATAAATATATGTTGGTATTCTATGCAGTAGAAGATGTAAACCAGGAGCCATTCCTGAACTTTATGTATTTTAAATCCAAATTCTCACGACACCAAGCTGAGATTATTTCCTTTGGTCTTTTGAGCAAACAGCAGCTCTGACAGCAGCTGCATCGTTTCTCTCGTCTTTGTTGCTTCCTGTTCTTCAGAGCGACAAACTAAAATCTGGAACATGGAATATATTTTGATGTAAATCTTCCCAAAAGACTTGAGCATATATACAATCATAGAAAGGTGGTCAGAGGTCTCAGCTTTGTTCCAGGAGAAATGATTAATAAATTCAAAGCCTAAACATTTACATGGAAAATCAGAGGATGGATTGAGCTGCTGAGAATCTCTTCTGCTTTAGGGACAATAAGACATTTGTAAAACTTTGATCTCAATGCTTTTTGTCCACTAGATTTATTTTTGATCATAATTCCAATTTCAAATAAAACGGTTTGATAAAACTCAAAGGTCAGAGGTCGCTCTGTGGGAAACATGTCTGAAACCTTCAATTAGAGAAAAACATGAAAAACTTTTAATGAGCAAAACTAATTTTAATCATCTCTGTGCAGTAAGAAATATATTTAGTTTTTGTTACCTAACAGATTTGATCAGGTTTGAAATTTTTATTTACTTTTTTTTAATCTGTCGCCTTAATGAGCTCAAGTCTGAGTTTTCACAGAATTACAAATTAAATCTCAAAATTTCTCCCTCAAAGACTAAAGTTGGGATGATTTTCTTGTTTAGATGAGAAAATATCATTGGTTACTTTTAAAAATGTAATTTTTTCTTCATTAAAGTTTATATTCAAACCTCCTCAGAGAAAATCAAATGTAAATGTTTGATTGGGATTTACTGAAGTGTCTCCTGTCTTTGTCTCTTTTTTCAGATTTTTATATTGAGCGTCAGAAAGGCCTTAAAGCGTCTCTGAAGATGATGTTCCAAAGTTTCTCTGAAGGCGTCGCTGAACTTGGAAATAAAACTGATCTGAACCAGATCTACACTGAGCTCCACATCACAGAGGGGTCAACTAGAGAGGTCAACCAGGAACATGAGGTCAGACGCATTGAAACAGCATCCAGGAAACAAGAAACAATCAGAAGAGAAGACATCTTTAAAGCCCCACCTGGAGGAGACCAACCAATCAGAACAGTGATGACCATGGGTGTGGCTGGCATTGGGAAAACACTGTTAACACAGAAGTTCACTCTGGACTGGGCTGAAGGCAAAACCAACCAGAACATTGATTTCATATTTCCATTCACCTTCAGAGAGCTGAATCTGCTGAGAGAAGAAAAGTTCAGCTTATTAGGACTGATTCATAAATTATTTTCTACAACCAAAGGAATCAGAACCTTTGATGCGTTCCAGGTTCTGTTCATCTTTGATGGTCTGGATGAAAGTCGGTTTAGTCTGGATTTCAGCAACAATCCGATCCTGACTGATGCTACAGAGTCCAGCTCACTGGATGTTCTGCTGACAAACCTCATCAGGAGGAAACTGCTTCCCTCTGCTCTCCTCTGGATAACCACACGACCTGCAGCAGCCAGTCAGATCCCTGCTCAGTGTGTTGACATGGTAACAGAGGTCAGAGGGTTCACTGACCCCCAGAAGGAGGAATACTTCAGGAAGAGATTCAGAGATGATGGAGAGAAGGCCAGCAGGATCATCTCCCACATCCAGAAATCCAAAAGTCTCCACATCATGTGTCACATCCCCGTCTTCTGCTGGATCACTGCTGCAGTTCTGGAGGAAGTGATGGAGACCAGAGAGGGAGAGAAACTGCCCAACACTCTGACTGAGATGTACATAGAGTTCCTGCTGGTTCAGCTCAAAATCAAGGAGGAAAAGTATGATGGAGGAAAAAAGAGAAAATCCATCTGGAGTCCAGAGAACAGGAAGCTGATTGAGTCTCTAGGAAAACTGGCTTTTGATCAGCTGCTGAAGGGAAACATGATCTTCTACGACAAAGACCTCACACAGTGCGGCATCAACATCCAAGATGCTGCCTTGTGCTCAGGAGTTTTCACTGAGATGTTTAAAAAGGACAGTGGAACGGGCAACATCTCCGTCTTCTCCTTTGTTCATCTGAGCGTCCAGGAGTTTCTGGCTGCAGTCCACATGCTCCACTGCTTCACCAGCAGGAAGTCAGAGGAGATCAAGACGTTCCTGGGAGACGAATACAGAGAAACGTCTCTAGATGAGTTCATGAAGGAAGTCATGTATAAATCCCTCAGCAGTGAAAATGGCCACCTGGACCTGTTTGTCCGCTTCCTTCATGGTCTCACTGTGGAGTCCAACCAGAGAGTCTTAGAAGATCTGCTGGGTCAGACAGAGACCAGTCCAGAAACCATCCAGAGAATCATCACCAACCTGAAGAAGATGAACACTGACTATATCTCTCCTGCCAGAAGCATCAACATCTTCTACTGTCTGGTGGAGATGAACGACGTCTCATTTTATCAGGAGATCCAACGGCTGCTGGATTCAGGGCAGCATCTCTCAGAGACTGACTGTTCAGCTCTGGCCTTCATGCTGCAGATGTCAGAGGTTCTGGATGAGTTGGACCTGGAGAAGTACAAAACATCAGAATCAGGACGACAGAGACTGGTTCCAGCTGTGAGGAACTGCAGAAAGGCTCGGTGAGTCCAGATGTTTTCATTGTGATGCTGATTCAGCTCTATTGTCCTCCTGTTTCTTCTTCTGTCTTCAAGTTGATTCTGGATGTTTTTGCTCTTTATCTGCTTCCTTCATCCTCTGGATAATTTTTTATAAACTTTATATTGTGTTATTTTTACGGTTTCAGAAAAATAAATACTTTGAACATTCAAACCTCCACTAACAAAAACTGCAAAGTATCTTGTTGAACAAAAACAATTAAGTAATAAAATAATAAAACCCAAAGTGAGAACATTCACAATAGAAATGAGATAATTATCGTATTTTCCAGACTATAAATTGCAGTTTTTTTCATAGTTTGGCCGACTTATGTGTAAATTAGCACATTATTATATCATATCACATGTTATTTTCACACTAAACCACAAGAGAGCGCTCTCGGCCTGTTCTACCTCCGGAGTTAGTGGAGTTGTTTAAAAGCGACACTGAGAAACATTGAATTCATGTTGAACCTGAACCATCCCTGTCATTTGGAGACACAGATGGTTTGGTAAACTTGTTAGCATGTTATTTATGCTTTATGAATAACTCTTAATATGTAACGCTAACATATCAGTCACGTTCTCAGTTCGTTGTTTATGTGTCATGTAACTGAAGCATGCCGTACAATTATTCAGCCTGTTGTTGCCTCTGCTCTATTTTTATTGTAAAATGCCCTTCAGGATGACATTTCTGTTCTTGGTGTTGGATTTTGTCAAATAATTTTTCCTCAAAAATGCAACTTATATATCTCTTTTACTTCTTTATTTTGCATTTTATGGCGAGTACGACTTATATTCCAGAGCGACTTATAGTCCAGAAAATACGGTACATTGATCCTACATTTAGTTCCAGGTTCAGGTTTCTTTTCTTCCAATATTTTTTATTGATCAGCAGAAAGTCTTAATGACAGTTAGTTTCTCCACTGGATGAATTTCCTTAATTATTTCCTTCCAGTCCAAAGATTATAGTTTGTGCTGCTAGTGATATTAATATTAGATATCTGTCTGACTTCTTCAGTTCTTGAGGTAAACTACTTGATTTGACCTCAGTAAAATCACAGGTTAAATTTAAGTCCATCTAAATTAATATCCTTTATCACCTCCGACCAGGAGGGGGAAATCTTAGTACATTCCTATAAAACATGAAAATGTCCTGCAGTTCCCCCAACATTTTGCCTTTTCAGGGTCGTTACATCATTTACTCTTCATGTTGGAGGAAATTAAAAAACTCACCAAGTTTTTCCAATAAAATTTCTTCCACAGGCCTGAGCTTGAGCTGTGAATCACAGAAATGCAAATATTTAACCAAACATCATCAGTTACTGTTATTTAGGATTCTTTTGTTTAGCTTTAATGTTTGTTGTGTTAAATGTTCTCCCCAGTTGGAGACATGAAAAAAGTCTGGTTATTGTTTTTTGGGGACGTTTTTTCATTAGATGAGTCTGAAAGGATTTTAATTCACTGTGTGAGTCTCTGATCTTTACTTGCAAGGAGAAAATCTCTTTCATAATCTCCATCACAAAATCTGAACACTTCTTTCAGTTTCTCCTTGCTTTAATATTTCCTGCCATGTGTCCAGTGGTTCTTTTATCAGGTCTGCATCTGTTTGTGTTTTCATAAGACACTGATCTCACTGCAGGACAAATCTGTCTCTTTCCATTAAGCTCCTCATGTTGGATCAAACCAACCGATTATCTCTCATCTATAATGATCCTCTAAATGTTTTAAAGTCCATCCATCCTTTAATTTTACTCTCTGTTTGTTCAGCTCAGATAAAATGAGTCATTATTTCGTCCCAATCATTGAATTGTTTGGCAGGTTCCTGTAAAGCAAAGCCTGAACTAAATAATCCTTGGTGAAAAGTTGATCTTTATTGTATCTGATTATGTAGATTTATGGCTAATAATGACCAACAGATCTGCTCTAATCTCTGCTGTCAGTGGCTGGAATTGAATTCAAAAAGGTTGAAAACTGCAGGAATTTAAACTCCCAAATATCTTATAGATTTTTTTCATATCATTAAAATTTTCTGAATCCTCAGTGATTATTGATAGTTAATGAAAGAAGGTCTTTTCTGCAGAGTTAATTCAGAGTAAGAGCTGAATGTCCTGAGTAAAGACAGATCACCAGATATCACCATGTCAGTCACAGTGTTGTATAAAGTACTGAAATCTCAGAGTCAAGTAAAAGTATCGGTACCGCTCCAAAATATGACTTTGGTAAAAGTAAAAGTCACTGATTGAAATGTTACTTGAGTTAAAGTATTAAAGTATCTGAAATGTCTTGTGCTTAAGTATGGAAATTACTGTAAAAATGGATGAACTCAAGTAATGTAATGAAAAGTATCAGTAAAAATGCAGTTTGAAAGATATTTTTTATATTTTGGTAAACTTGTTAAATACACTTAAAATGATATACATGACCAAGTGCAGGCAAAATTAAACCTGCTAATACATAAACCTGCAGCATCATTTAGTTAAGAAAATTAGGTGCTTTACCTAAACCACAAAGTCAACTTAACCTGCTTTACAACTGAACCAGCTTCTTAGTAAACCCTCCAGGACAGAAAACACAAAGTTTCTATAAGCCTTAAGTTTTCCCTTTAAGTAAGGTCAGTGCTGAAAATGAGAAAAATAAATAGTCAGTACAGAAAATGCGGCCAACATGAAGAAAAAAAGCCATTACGATTTCTCTACTTCACAAACGATAGGCGCACACAACTGGTCATTATGCACAAGAAATAAAGAATTGGGAGGGAAATGCAGCTTATTTGGCATCTGAAGAGGGAGAGCTTTTTTGTTGACTTGGTGTTTAATGTGAGAAGCGAAACAGACCCGTGATGCTGACACCCACCTACTCAAATAATCCAGCGAATAGTCTGATTGGTTTGTGCCGTTAAAATGTTCGTTTGTGCAGGTTTGGTTTCTGGGATATTAAAAAAAAAATTTTAGGCCATCCAAAATATACACTTTTTAAGATTACAATTACTAAAAATATTGAGTATGACTACTTCATACTCAATATTTTGTGTCATGAATTTTGTGTCAGTTGGTCACAAGGCAAGAAATCTATTTCCATTAGTTTCTCAGGAGTTTGGATGTAAAATTTGTTGACTCTCCCTGAGTGAAACTCCGACACCTTGAGGAAGGAGAGACCGAGAGAACGGCTGGCCCAAATCAGCCTTTATGAATCAGATCAACCTCGAGCTAGGCGCCGCTCACACTGGATATCGGAAGAGCCAAAATCCAAATTGAAAACAACTTTGCTGCGTTTGTTTTAACGGCACAAACGGAGCATTAACGAACCAGCCCACTTTGGTTTGTTTTGGAGCAAAATGGAGGGATGGTGACTCTGGATGGCCTAAAAAATCATTTTAATATCTCGGAAACCAAAGCTGCACAAACGAAAACTTTAACGGCACAAACCTAAACAAACGGAGCACTAACCAATCAGACTGTTGCTGGACTTTCTGACGTAGTGGGGAGGCGAAACCTGTGCATCCTATTGGTGGAGATGAACAAGCCCAGGTAAGTCGGCTACCGACTTTGTTGCAGCCAATCAGTAGGTGGGATCAAAACATTTGCGTTTCTCTCTCGCTTCTTTGTAACGAGTAACTAAACCACACATTGAAAATGTATCGGAGTAAAAGTTTGCAATTAAGTTCGGAAATGTAGTGAAGTAAAAGTTATCAAAAATTTTCTTACTCGAGGAAAGTATGAAGTAGTCCAAAATATACTTAAGTAAATACTTCGTTACTATATAACACTGGTCAGTGAAACAACATTGAAACAACGTCAGGCAGAAACATTGAATCCATGTTGAACCTGATCAATCAATTTGGTGCTGAAGCCAAGTTGGGAACTGATTTCTGTATTTATGGCCTGAAAGAGCAAATCTAAGAAAAGATTCCTCTGTGTTAATTGGTTAATTGATGCCTGTGTTAATTGGTTAATTGATGCCTCTAAGGCCTTTGATTGAGTCAATCACTACAAGTTATTGGACGTATTAAAACAGAGAGGTGTTCCAGATGTTATGATATGATTTTAGTTTTCTGGTATTCTAAGCAGAAATGCTTGTAAAATGGGGCAATAACATCTCTGCTTCCTGTGGTGTAACGCTGAGCATCAGGGTTCACTTCTTCACCTGCCTTGTTTAACTGGAACATGGACGACCTGTCAAAAGAGATGATGACCTGGATGACCTCTGACCCAGCAGTGCTGGTTTTCAGCAGCTACTGAATATCTGCTCTGATTATGGGTTGAGATTTGATGTGCAGTAAAATGCTAAGAAAACTGTAGTACAGTTTTAGTTTGTAGGACTAAAGCAGACAAACGACTTTGTTTCCTGATTTATTCTGTCAGTTAAATGTTTGTCCCAAAATAAATATCTGGGTCAACAACATCACAGACCAGCTCTGTGATGATGATGATGATGATGATGATGATGATATTGATCATCAGTGTTGCATGTTTTTCGCCCAGGAAAACATTAAAACATTCTGGGGAGGAAATTTCACATGTTCTCTGATGAGATTAAAATGAGTTTGTGTAAAACTGACAGTCTGTTCTTCTCTGCTGCTCCTTTGTGGTGTTAATTTAAAAAGTCAGCATGCAGAAGCTACTGGTTGCTTATATTGACTCTGAGAGCATTCTGCTAAAGAAACCAGGTTCTGCAGAGCAAGAGAGACGTTTTGTAACAAGCAGAACAATCCAGGCTTCATCAATCTGATATACAAGTTTATGTGTCGTTTGTGCAGCTCATTGAACGTCTTATTGTGATGTTTTCACATCCCCGTCAGTCGGCTCTGTGGAAACAGTGGTATGCAACTTTTATAGGATTTTATTTTATATTTTATATGTGTTGTTGAATAAAGTGATCAATCAAAAACTGATGAAATTGAAAGTGGTCAGTAATTCACATGTTGAATCAACGTTCAACCATAACTGACACTTTATCAATGTTGATTCAACATCATCTGAATGTGGATCTACATGAACTTTTGGATTGATTTTGTATTGAATCAATAAGGAATCAATGTTGGTTCATGTACATTATTTGGTCTGATAGTTAATCTACATCATAACATTAAAAGTTTCTTCAGATGATGATATGATGTCATTCATAATTATCTTTATCATATTTCCAAAAATGTGTTTACAAAAGGTTAAAAATGACGACATGGCATTAATAGAACATTCTATTAAAGGAAACAGGGATAGATCTGGAAACATGTTTGACTCATTTTGTCAGAGCATCAGTCTGTTGTCATGACGATCAGCATCCATGAGGTTCAGCCTGGTTCTGAATGAACCAGGACCGGTTGGGTCGACCCAGGTCTGACTCTGGTTGGTGTCACTTTGGCTCCTTGATGCTTCCTCCCGTTGTGGCGCCTGAAGAGGGAGTTGGGAAAGCATTTATTGATTGAATATTGATGAGATATTGATTCGGCATTGATCAGACATTGATCTGATGTTGATCAGATACTCATCAGGCATTGATCAGACATTGATCAGATATTGATTCGACATTGATCAGACGTTGATCAGTTATCGGCGTTTCATTCATTAATTTCAACCTCAAACGATTCGTTGACACATTTTCAACTTTGGTTCTTGACTAGAATTGGATGATTGTTTGCTGGTTGATCATTGATTGTGGACCAGAAATCAATAATTCTGACTATAATCCATCGTTGACGTAGCATCCTGTGCTATCAGGTCGGCTGACTCCGGGTCAGCTAGCGTTAGCAGTTAGCGTTAGCAGTTAGCGTTAGCAGTTAGCGTTAGCAGTTAGCGTTAGCAGTTAGCGTTAGCAGTTAGCGTTAGCAGCTCATCGTCTGGTCTTGTTCCTTAATAGTTCCTCCCATAATGTTGTTGTTCTCTGATGGATCAATAAAAGCAGCACCGTGGCGATGAGGGTTCAGCCTCGGCCACAGAACCTTTCCTGAATCTGATAATCCACATTAATCTAATCCTGGCAGAATGTGATTCACACAGACTGAAACAACCTATAATCTGATTATTCAAGCCAAATCTGTCCAAAGCTCAATAAAGATATTTCCAACACATTGAATCAAAAGCCTTTTCAGCATCTAAATGAGTTTATTGATTCTGTTTAACCTTTGACCTGTGAGGTCAGGAGCCTACGTCGTCATGGGTTTGAATGTTGATGATAAAACCAGATTAAATCTGATCTGTGTCTGTAATTCCTGGGATTATAATATTTATCCAGCGTTGCTGCATTTATCCTGTAATCAAAGTTTCAAACTGATGTTGGTTTATGAACCACATCCAGTTTCATCTTTACCAGGTTTAGGAATCACTGGCATCTCTGCTCTGATCCAAGATGGCGGCGTTTCCCCTCCACAAAGTTCTGATCAAATCAATCCTTAAGCAGCCGCTCCGCCGGGTCGCCTCCTCACCTGGCGTCTGATTCCCTTTCAGTCTCTAAATGACTTTATTGATCAGTTATTAGCTGTTAGTGGATGATTTTGATCTGTTCCTATCGATGGTGAATCCAGAGCAGCAGCAAAAACTGCATGAGGCTGAGAGCAGAACTGAGTGGAGGATCATTCAACAGATTCTCATGTGTTTTAGAGATCGGTGTCTTTATCTGTTGGATTTTAATTTAACGATAAATCTATTAGTTTTCTATCAGTTTCTTTGTTTTGATTTGTTTCCATAATAGTTGAATAAATGTATCCTTTTCCTCCATCTGGTTTCATAGAAACAGTTTCTCCTGGTTTCCCTGATTTGTTATTGTTATTATTTTCCATATGTTGTATTTGTACAGATTTTAGTTTTCTAATCTTTTAAACATTTCTCTCTTTCTCTTTAGAGAACCAGATAATTAAAGTTTTTGCTTCGTCCCATAAAATCCAGGGAGAAAAATCCTCTGTGTTGTTCTGGTTCATTTCATCTTTGAGTCGTTTTTCCTCAAAGCTGTTAAATTTAGTGTCATTAATAAACTATAATTATTGTTGATTCTCCACAGGGTTTCTTTGGTTCATGACCCAAATGGAGTCAGAAACACTCTGCATGATCAGAGTCTCTCATCTGTCACATTTTATTATTCATCCACCAAACATGTTTCATGAAACAGGATCTTGATATAAACTGTTTCTGTCTGACAGTGGCGGAGCTCGACTTTTTTCCAAGGAGTGGCCAAAGGGTGAGCAAGGCTTTACCAGAGGGGTCCATAAACAAATGATGGACGAAAGGAAACAAATATTTTCTCACACACTCAAATTAAATTGGTTTATTTAACAAAGATTTGCCCAAACAAGACATTAAACGGCTCTATGGAACAGTGAACATGCAAATGTAAACTCAGAGCCCAGAATATGACCAAAAACTAATTCTCAAAAATAAATAAATAAGACTGGCTCCAAATAGTGAACTGCAAGACAATACCACCAGAGCTGACCAGCATTACCCTGGTGGTGTTTATAAAGGCTTGAGAAACACTGCTATGGTCAAATAAGCTTTGAATGGGAACAACATACTGCAAACTCAAAGCCAGGATTCACTCAAGAGAGCATAATTCTCTGATTTTGGTGGGAAAAGCAAAATGTTTTACAAAGTCATCCATGTTGAGGGTATGTTCCCTCCTTGACTCAACACTGAGAATGCCAAGATGACTTAACCTGATCAGCCATAGTTGTTCTGAGGTGGTTTTTGATCAGCTTCACTGTCTTCCTCCCCAGAGTCTGACTCTGAATCTATATCACCCTCATCTCCCTCTGGAACTTATTGTGAAATGCATCAACAGACACAATAAAAAAATGCAAAAAGCATCATGCTAACCTTTAGAATTAGGCTCATTGGATTTTACTACTTAATAACTCTCTGTCACAGCCTCTAACCTGCTGGTGATGCACTTGGGCCTGGTGTCTCCTGGCTGGTTTCTCCAGGTTGGTCACTGCTGCAGGGTTCTGTCTGGCCCGGGTCCGGCCAGGGTCTTTGCCGATCTCATAAATATTATATTTTAAAATGACCATTTCCAGTGGGGTGGCAGTCGGGGTGGCAAGGGATCTGTTGGGGGTGGCAAATGCCACCCCTACCACCCCTCTGGCTCCGCCACTGCTGTCTGAGACGTTTTAGTTTTGCTGGAGACCAGAAAATGATTTTAGTGAAAGTTCCAGTTTCATATCAATATCTGATACTTTGAGTCCAAAATGTTCCTAATAATCATTAATTACTGTCAACACATTGAATCAGGAGATTCTCTATGATCCATGCAGCAGCTAATGGATCCCAGCATCTTCTAGTTACTGGAGAACTTTCACTGCTTCACCATGAGAAATGGACCCAAACGCTCTGGTTCTGGTTCTGTCCACCATGATCCATATCATCACTCCAGTAGATCAGACTGATGGACTGAGAGTTTATCAGTCTGTCTCATCTGAATGTGTTCAGACATATTAATGAGGATCATCTGCAGAGATCATGTCTGACCAATCCTGGGTCACCTGGACCCGGTTCTGACCCGGTCCAGACGGTTCAGACCCAAAGCAGCAGCAGGACCGGTTCTGCTGCTGCTCTGCAGGACGACCAGAACAACCTGAAGCTTTTAGCTGCAGCAGGTTGACGACTGTCCACTTTCTACTTTGCTAAAGCATCAAATCCAGCAGATGAACGGAGACAGAACTGGAGCATCATGTGTTTGTTCTGCTCCCAGTTTCCTCTGTGGCAGCATTTCATAACCTGCTGCTGGGAAACACGTTTCTATAGAAACTATTATTAATGATGATGATGATTCCAGATGCTGCAGCAGATATTGGCTAAACAAACCCAGAGATGCCAGAGGTCCACAGCAGCTGGACTTCCTGTTCTGCTCACTTCATTTCTAACTCACTTCCTGCTTGGTGGAAGATCTCAGGGAGCCAAACGGTCTAGTCCAAGTCAGAGCTGTGAGCAGTTCCTCCTCCTCTCCATCGTCTCCAGTCGTTTCCTTCATTCAGCTCAGTCAGCCTCTTCATCAGCTGCTGCAGAGAAACTGAACTTTCCTTCACTGATGATAGAAGATCTTCAACATCTGAAGGTCTGAGGACATGAAGCCTGGACCAGAACCAGAACCAGAACCTGGACCAGAACCAGAACCAGAACCTGGACCAGAACCAGAACCTGAACCAGAACCAGAACCAGAACCTGGACCAGAACCAGAACCTGGACCAGAACCAGAACCTGGACCTGGACCAGAACCAGAACCAGAACCTGGACTTTAACCAGGAACTGCACAGATTCTCTGTGGGGTCAAACTCAGTAGATATTGATCAGATATTGATCAGATATTGATCAGATATTGATCAGATGATGACATCACTGTTATCATATTTCAGTCTGTTTATGATCCAGATTGATTTCATTAGAACTGAATTTATTTCTTCTCTAATCTCAGACTTGGTGACTTTGAGCTCCAAAAGGATGAATGTGAAGTTTTGGCCTCGGCTCTGAAGTCCAACCCAGATCTGACTGAACTGGAAATAAATCAGATCATCATACTGGGAGGTGGAGACTCTGATATGGAGCATCTGGTTGAGATCCTGGAGAATTCAGTCAATAAAGTGAAGAATCTGAGGTTTGTTTTCTCTATTTATACAATAAAATCATTTATTGATACTTTAATAAATAGTTAATCAATTTAATGTTAATATATATTATTTTAAATCAACCTGTTTAATCATCAGAATAAAATAATTTCACCTTATTAATTATTTTCTATTTCAGACTTTGAGATTATTGAACTTTGTTTCTCAGTTTTTCTCTTTCAATGTTCTGATGAACAAAATGAGTAAAATAATTGAAATGCTGTGAATGAATGATGGAGATGTTTCAGTTTGGTTTGGTAAAGATTCACATTGTTTTGTTTCTGATTCTCATCTTTACATCAGAATGAAATGTTGATCCTCCAGTCGAGCCACAAACACTGACGAGTTCAAATCCTCATTAATGAGCATCTAAGAATCGACTGATTGTAGAAAAGCAAATCTAGATGCAATGAATGAAAGTGAGGTTTGCAGCAGCAGCAGGTTCCTCAGCTTCGTCCTGAGGCTGTGGTTCTGTTGGGCCGGGTCAGAGGGGAACCGTCCTCTTCAGTCTGACGGCTGTCGGTCGGTCGGAGCCTCGTCTCCGTGACGACGCTTCATCAGGTCTCGTCTCCTGAGGAAATAATGGCCTCCATTGGCTTTCAGCAGCTTTAA
>VMRN01000536.1:0-30390 GCA_010277015.1 Poeciliopsis turrubarensis
AAATAACAGACAATGGACGTCCTTAATCGAGTTATTTCTAACCAACCAGTAAAATCAGTGATTGCTTCACAGCTACATTGAGATGCAAAGCAAGCCGTTGCAGTTTTGTCAGGTAAGCAAAATATGGTTTCTATCGGATAAAGAATTAGAAGACTCTCACTACTCATTAAATTGGCCTCACGGACGATGAGTAAAATACTTATTTTGCTAATCAATGTTGGCATTTAGTCAGACCCTTTCTTTACGGCAGTGTTTCTCAATTCCGGACCTCAAGACCTGCTGCTGCATATTTTAGTTGTTTCCTTTCTGCCACACACCTGGATTGAATTTGTGAGTGATTTAACAGGCTTCTGTGGTACTTGAAGAGGTTATGCAATAATTTGGAAGAGCTGTTCTGAAACAGAGGCACAGAGGGGTCTGAGGACTGGAATTCAGAAGCACTGCTTTATGGTAAGATGAAGTTTCTCTGAGAAAAACAGATAGCTGCAACTTATAAAACATTTTAAATGTTTTGAGGAATTTATTCAGCAAATTATGAATGTATGTACAGATTCCTACTGTTAGATTTAGAAATATGTGCAGGAGTGTCTATTCTTTCCCCAGTGATTATTGATGTTGCAGATTTAGTGATAAGAGCACAGATTATGGCAAATTATTTAAAGAGGCATCTGAAGGACACTTAGCCAGAATCTGCAATTTTCACATATTTAGGTAAGTGAGATAATACATGTCAGATGGTTTACTTCCAGACAGATCGTTAATGAATATGGATGTTTCTTCAAATAACGGCGCAGTTTGATGAAAGTTTGTTTAAGAAGCATAAATCGGAAACTTTATCACACTCTGAACTAAAGAGCAGTGATACTGTTCTTTCAGAAAAAGCAGTCCAAGCTGAAAGTTGATAAACTCTGCCTGAAACTTGATGAAGTCTGCCTGAAAAGCCAAAATAACTTCACAAAAAAACCAACAAAGCAAACCAACAAAGCAAGTAGTGAGGCTGCACATCTTATATTTGTTACAAACTTCAGAAGCAACATTATTTTTGTTCTTGAGTAAAATACGTTTGTCAAGGAAACCATTGAGATCCTGTCACAAAATCATTACTCACATGAAAACAGCCGACATAACTCTGGTTAGATAGAAACCAGAAAAAGTACTGACTGTCTTGGATGTTTTAACCATTTTTGCTTATACAAATTCGTCATGATTTTGAAACAAATTTGTCTTTGTTTAAAAAATATATATAAATAAAATGTCTCTAATGTCAAAAGGAAAAACCTTTCTCTACAAATGGGGATCACCTGAGTGCAGTGAGTGTGTCTCAAGTGCTTGTAATATAAAGACACCTGAATCTGGAGGGTCCCACTGGTTAATCATTATTCCCGGCTACAATTACAGCACAAAGACAAGAGAACACTCCCAACAAATCAGTGAAAACATAAAAAAATACAAGACAGGGAATAGATACAAAAAAGTCTTTAAGGCATGGAACATTCCTTAAAGTTCAGTTCAATCTATCAAGACATGGAATGAATATGATCCATGAGTAGATCTGCCAAATCAGGTCATCCCCACAAACTCATAAAGAAGAATAGTTCGAGTGGATGCTAAGTTACCATGACTACAAGCTTCTAAAGCCGAGTTAGAGAGACCTTCCAGAGAACAACTGTTACAGGGTTATTCACCAGCCAGAGCTTCACAGCAAAGTGGTGAAGAAGTCTCTGGTGAAGGAAAGTCATGTTGTTACTCGAGTGGAGTATCAACATGTGCAGTGTTTGCACATGTTGTGAAGCCATGTCATGGCAGCACTATGGACAAGTCTTTGAAGGCTTGTCAAGTTAGAAGGTGAAATGAATGTAGCAACATAAAGGGAACTCCTGGATGACAATTTGTTTCCATCTGCAAGAGAACCATGTCTTCTGAAAACATTTATTTTCCAGAAAAACGATGACCTGAAGCTGCAGCTACACAGAAGGATTAAAGACAAGAAGGCGAATGTTCTGGATGGCCCAGTCAAAGCCCAGATCTCAACTGGATACAGATTGTGGCAGGACTTGAGCAGGACTATTCACTGCCGATTCCTACACAGCCTCACACAGCTTAAAAAGTTTTGAAAGGAAGAATGGAAAACTCATTACTTAACACTGAACTGTCCAGATATACAAGCCTGACTGGAACCTGTCCATACAGACTCTGTACTGCAGCCAAACATGCACCTGCTAAATACTGACTTGAAGAGGGTGAATATTTACGTAATCACCTATTTTAAGTTAAATATATTCATTCAAATAGGGTTATTTTGAACAAACAAGATTTAACTTTGACATTAAATGGGCATTTTGTAGTTTTTAGTAAAGGGGGAGGGAGGATTCAAAGAAACACCTTTTGTTTATCATGATTGTTATGTATAAGGGTGAAAATAATCCCAGGGGCCAGAGGTTGAATACTTTTTCTAAGCATTGTATAACAAAGCTGGTATAAAAAAAACAAAAGCAAGTCAAAATTGCATTGCTGTCAGCAGGGACTCATAGTTTCCAGACACAGACAATGGCAAATACAGCAAGATGTTTATGGATTTTTTTTCTTTTTGTTATTTCTGCATCACTGTGTTTCTAGCCATTCTGAAGAATGGCTAGAAATGGTCACCCTTTGTCACAAATATGTTTAGACCAGGTAGACTGAATGTTATTGAAAAAAAAATTATATTCATTGAAATTTTGATCAACTTAGAGAAGTTTCAACATTATGAAATGGTTCTGTCCAACTGCTGTGGCTAAAATGCAGCTTACCACGCTCAGCATGTGAATGTGTGTGTGAATAGTTGAATAACTGAACATAGAGTGAAGTGCTTTATTCTACGTTCAGTCATTCACTCACACACTGATGGTGGTAAGCTATATTGTAGCCTAAGCTGTCTTACAGAAGTGAGGCTACCATGCAGCGGGACCACTGGACCTCTGTCGGCCACCAGTGGGAATAGCGGGTAAAATGCCTTGCCCAAGGACACAACAACTATGTCAAACCAGCAACCCACTGATTACCGGACAACCATCATTGCTGGTGTGGACGGACCTCCATTCCTGTCATTGTGAGACCACTAGCACCAACCGGTCGGTGCTCGTGGCCATAGGGCTGCAAGGGCTGGAGTCTGTCAAGTAGGTGAGTTACTTTAAAGAGAGTAAATATTTACGTAATTACTTTTTTGTTACACTTAATTTTATTTTTAACTTGTTTGATTTGTAAAATAAATAGGATAAAACATTCATGGGATGAATACTTTTAACATCCCCTTTACCTGTTTTTTTTTTTTCTTATCGGAAATTTGGTAACACGTTATTTGAAGTGGTGTGCATAAGACTGACATGATGCATTCATAAACATATAACACTTGTCATGAACATAAAGAATCTTCATAAATGTTTAGGACTACTGCCATGAAGTGTTATTTGGTAAATAATTAAATAATGATAATATTAACGCAAAGTTGACCCTTTTGCTCTTACTGAAACTTAGCAATAGAAACTTTATTATTTACCAAATAATGCAAAATTGGCACTTTCAATGGTGCAACTTTGCTTTAAAAGTGTGATTATGGGATGTTGTGGCGTGGGGGTAAAGCACATTCCAAATACGGAGGCCTTAGCCCTCGACTCGGCTGTCGCAGGTTCGATTTCCATCCTGGTGACCTTTGTCATTACCCTGTCTGTCATTACCATCTTTCCTGTTAATTCACTATCAAATAAAGGCCAATAGAGCCAATAAAACCTTTTAAAAAAGTGCCATTATTTACCAAATGACACTTTATGACAATATTTATTGACAATCCTTCATGTTCATGACAGGTTTATATCAGCCTTATGCACACCCCTTTCAGTAAAGTGCTACCAAAAATGTAACTTGTTGCCATAGTTGAACATATTGGCTTTGTTCATATTTTCACCAGGTGCCCCATTAACTTTGCACAGTGATGCTCTCTAACCAGTCAGGCACCCCTTAGTTTAACACTAAGACCAGATGTTCCCTCCAGTGCAGATGGAAAGCTTTTCAGTGTGAATATATTGGAATAACATTTCCATATGTGGCCTATGATGCACACAGTAATAGCTAGGTGTAAGAAAGTATATTTCCTAGACATTTAATCAATGCAGGGCTCAAGTTGTTGGACAACAGTGTTAGAATGAGAAGAAACAAATACTGAACAGCAACTGTTAACAGCTGCCACTTTGCAGAGAAACCAGGCTGTGTTTGTCCTTCCAGATGTTAGCTGTGAATATGGAGGTTCAGTCATTTCTTAGTAAAAATCTGAATTTTTATTGTGTTGGACCTTTGCAAATTTAACACATTTTTCTGTGGAAACAGATCTTTTAAAAATGCAAATAGTATGACTTTTTTGTTATGCCATGGATGCTGTAGCTCCTGCATAGAAAAACAGAATTATCTCAGACATGCCACCAGTTCCATTTGCTCTGCTCCTTAGCTGAGCTAGAAGGGGTTAGATCTCAAGACCTGTGATGAAAACGCAGTTAGAGAATGACAGCCAGAATCAGAATCGAGGACTGGAGTCTGTTCTTCTTTATTGTCACTACACTAACTGGATCATCCTAGCTACTAACTGTATTTTTCTCATAAACCAAGTCAAGAGAAACATCATTTGATCTCACCTCATAAGATTTAATCGCTAGGGAGATTTTCTGAAACTATGACTTGCAGATCTACCTGAGAATAACAGCCACAAATAAAATAAGCCAGGAGGTTAAGACAATTGAAAGACAATACCTGGAGAGAGGCAGAGACAGAGGAAGAGCGAGAGAGAGAGCGAGAATAGGAAGACATAAAAGATAGCAGAGAAGAATAAACTAGAGGTGAAAGCATAAAAGGAGTTTTGGAGTGAATGACGCAGCAGTGTGTCTTCAGCGAGTGACAGCAGGTGAGGGGACCAGGTGTAAATTATTAAAGTAGTTCAGCAGAAAACCTCGGCAAATGGCCCTACCAATATGGGACATCCTGAGCTGGGACACACAGCTTGTCCAAACCACACACACCCCTACATACACACACATCCAACTATGCAGACACTGAGAGTAGCATCCTGCCATAGAGGTAGAGCAAAGCAGAAAGAACATTCATGTTTAATTAATGACCCTCCATTTCAGCATGTTAGTGTTCTTATGCTACATACTGTGACCCGTCCCACCCCAACACACACACACTAAGAACTGGGAAGTAAAGAGAAGAGAATAAGAGTGCTGGCAGAGGAAGAGCGAGCATATATGGGGATGGGGCAAAGCCAACAACATGTCTTAGTTCCCAGAGTGGTCTCTTGGCAATGTAAGAACAGAATTCCCAGCTAATCTAGCTCATCTCTAGGGTTTTCACGTGCTTATTTTTCTTGTCCATACCACATTGAGTTCCTCAAGTAAATGTAAGAGCACATCATCCAGTCCTCTGTATACAATTCTTCACTGTTATGCACTAAAACGCATAACAGTGTTTCACTGGATGAGAGTGAAAGCTTGACGCTGCAAGAAGTCAGATCAAAGAGTAAAAGATCTCCTGCTGATGAATGTGTGGAAATGAAGACAGCAGTCCTGGTAAGCCTTCAGAGATGTGTTAAAAGCACAGTTGGTTTCATAAAACATAATTCCTTGTATATCTGCAAAGCATTGCCTTCCTTCAGATACATTTATGTTCTTTGTGTTTGACTGAATTGTTGTTAAAACGTTCAGGGTCAGAGTTGTATGAGACAGAAGAAATATTTCGTGTCCATTTTGACAGCATCTGGTTGACTAGAGGTGCAATGATATGATAAAGAAACAAAGAGAGGAAGCTAGCTAGCTAGCTGCAGCTGGTCATGTCTTCTAACTCATAAACATTTAAATAAATCATTTAAATGCTTATTACTCTGTGTCCTGAATTAGATTTTTCTTTGAGAAAATTATGAAACACCCTTTGCTTGTTATTGGTAAAGCAATAAAAAGTAACGCATTTATATATATATATATATATATATATATATATATACTGCTCAAAAAAATAAAGGGAACACTCAAATAACACATCCTAGATCTGAATGAATGAAATATTCTCATTGAATACTTTGTCCTGTACAAAGTTGAATGTGCTGACAACAAAATCACACAAAATTTATCAATGGAAATCAAATTCATTAACCAATGGAGGCTTGGATTTGGAGCCACAAACAAAATCACAGTGAAATAACACTACACGCTGATCCAACTTTAATGTAACGTACTTAAAACAAGTCAAAATGAGGCTCAGTATTGTGTGTGGCCTCCACGTGCCTGTATGACCTCCCTACAATGGCTGGGCATGCTCCTGATGAAGTTTCGGATGGTCTCCTGAGGGATCTCCTCCCAGACCTGGACTAAAGCATCCGCCAACTCCTGGACAGTCTGTGGTGCAATGTGACATTGGTGGATGGAGCGAGACATGATGTCCCAGATGTGCTCAATCCGATTCAGGTCTGGGGAACGGGCTGGCCAGTCCATAGCTTCAATGCCTTCATCTTGCAGGAACTGCTGACACACTCCAGCCACATGAGGTCTGGCATTGTCCTGCATTAGGAGGAACCCAGGGCCAACCGCACCAGCATATGGTCTCACAAGGGGTCAGAGGATCTCATCTCGGTACCTAAAGGCAGTCAGGCTACCTCTGGTGAGCACATGGAGGGCTGTGCGGCCCTCCAAAGAAATGCCACCCCACACCATTACTGACCCAGTGCCAAATTGGTCATGCTGAAGGATGTTGCAGGCAGCAGACCGCTCTCCACGGCGTCTCCAGACTCTGTCACATCTGTCACATGTGCTCAGTGTGAACCTGCTTTCATCTGTGAAGAGCATAAGGCGCCAGTGGCAACTTTGCCAATCCCGGTGTTCTCTGGCAAATGCCAAGCGTCCTGCACGGTGTTGGGCTGTGAGCACAAACCCCATCTGTGGACGTCGGGCTCGCATACCATCCTCATGGATTGTATGCGATGGTTCCTAACCGTTTGTGCAGACACATGCACATTTGTGGCCTGCTGGAGGTCATTTTGCAGGGCTCTGGCAGTGCTCCTCCTGTTCCTTCTTGCACAAAGGCGGAGGTAGCGGTCCTGCTGCTGGGTTGTTGCCCTCCTACAGCCTCCTCCACGTCTCCTGGTGTCCTGGCCTGTCTCCTGATAGTGCCTCTGGACACTACGATGACAGACACAGCAAAACTTCTTGCCACAGCTCTCATTGATGTGCCATCTTGGATGAGCTGCACTACCTGAGCCACTTGTGTGGGTTGTAGAGTCCGTCTCATGCTACCACGAGTGTGAAAGCACCACCAACATTCAAAACTGACCAAAACATCAGCCAGACAGCATAGGTACTGAGAAGTGGAACCACTCCTTTATTGAGTGTGTCTTGCGTATTGTCAATAATTTCCACCTGTTGTCTATTCCATTTGCACAACAACAGGTGAAATTGATTGTCAATCAGTGTTGCTTCCTAAGTGGACAGTTTGATTTAACAGAAGTTTGATTTACTTGGAGTTATATTGTGTTGTTTCCCTTTGTTTTTTGTGATCAGTATATATATATATAAGAAGAGAAGAAAAGAAAAAGCAGGAAAGTTGGAGCAGGAATATGACATTATGTTTAAGGTATCACAAAAATATATCATGAATATATCAGTTTTTTGGCTGTATCACTGACCCCTAGCATGAACATAATAAAGTATAACCAAAGTTATTGTTAGGTTAGGTAAGGTAGCTTATCCCTGGGTAAAACTACAATAACAAGACAAATAAAAAAATATTGATATGCATTTCTAACTAAATTTGTTCAAATTCTGCATAAAAACACTAAGACTAAACAAAAAAAGAATTTAAAGGATTTTACTTCTTTTATTAGAAATATTTTTTTAAAATAAAGGCTTTCTTGAGTAATGTTCTTTCTCCACAGTATTTATCAGTTTTCAGGGCGAACCAGCAGTATCTGTTTCTGTTTATGTGATTCACAGTGATGGGTCTAAGGCTTGCTGAATGGCTGATAAAAATGACAACTGGAGAAAGCCTTTCCTTGAAATATGTCATAATCATGACAGTTAAGTTTGCACTTTGGCAGCTTAACGCTGCTTTAACACCAAGTATTTCACACTTGTTCTGCCCGCCTCCTTGTGCTGTATGTCCATTATTTTAGAGCACTGAGCCGCTTGCTTGAATCTTAAACTGAATCGTAAATCTTCTTTCTGGGCAGCATCATTTTTCATTGCAGATATTGTGCTCCCTGTGAAGAAACCTGTCTAGAAAATTACTAAACTCAGCTCAAATGCTAAATGTACCTTGGGAAGAGTATGAATTGATGCTGCTTAAGTATAAAATTAATTTGAAAGAATCTTAAATGAATATGGCTGTGGAGAGTAGCCAGGCTGCTCAGGCTCCTAACAATGTCTTGATTTTTTTGTTAGTCCACAATAATAAAAGTGAATTACTCAAGTTCTGTCTCCTCATACTACTGATCTTATCAGAGCGGAAAGCAGGTATAAAAGCAGTATTTATGCAGCCGAGACATAATATATTGAGGCATTTTATCTTCAGAGCAGATTATTTTTGTTGGTGTGAGGCTGTTATGTTGTGTAAGTTTTCACAACACTAATGCCTAAATGTGTTTGATGCTGTGAAATTAGTAGGGAGCTAATAGAGCTGCTGAAAAGCGCTGAGACATTGTTCATTGTGGTGCTGTCGCCATCACAGTTTGAGTGTCAAACACGACACATGTGGCAACCTGACTGAAAATCCTCATGGCCTCTGTAACTGAGCTTGTGTTTTGCACAGAGACTGTGATACGTTACTACATCTGATGAGTTTATTCAATGTTTTAATCAAACAATTTGCAGAAAAATAAAGGCCACAGCTCTGAACAATGACTCATTTCTTCAGCAATTTTTCAAGCAAACTTCCCCACCTGTTTCTGATTAAAGGTGTATTAAATATAATTAAAAATTCACAATCAGAAATCAGACAAATTGTTCCATTTAAAAGGTTTTGTTACAGCTAAACCTGGGTGGGAGAGGAGATTCCAGGGTTTCTATATCTAGAAGATAATAAGCTCCTGGGATTCCTTTTAATACTGTTTGAGAACAGAAAAACATGAACTAGTGCTGTATTCAAAAAGTTAATAATGTCTTTATTAAAATAATTAAATAAAATGAAACTTACCATTCGTCATAACCATGACACCACTATGTATTTTCCACTTAAATCCAGTTAAAGACCAGATGGTCATTATCCCCTCACACATTTTTCTCTTTAAGTGAATCTCCTATGCAACCAAGAGAAAAACTTATAATGTCTATTTGATGATTTATTCTCTAACTGTGACTCATCACCTGTCTGGTAGTTGGCTGATTTTAGTAAGTTGGTCCTTACTTTAAACCAGACATAAAACATGTTTTTTTTTTTTCCAGGACAGGCCCACAGGAACCTTTGTACAGGCTGGTTAGTTACCGGCCACAAACAGTGGCGCCTCTCAACTGCAAGCTGCCAAAAAAAGACCATATGCTTGTACTTTTGGCCATGGAGCAGTTCAATTAGAGCAGTAGGGGGTTAAGTACCTTATTTAATGGCATATTGACAGCACAGATTAAGGACAAGACAGAGATCTTTTATTTAGTTTTTCTGACATTGTTCTCAGTAGGAAGTTTAAGCCACTGACCTTCAAGTTGCCACTGAGGTCTCCAAACCTTCAAACTCACTCCCACCTCTCTCCCCCACTTTCTGTTTTACTTCTTATCTTTTCTCACACAAAAACACAAATACACACACACATACCCACGCGCACACGCACACACACGCAGACACACACACACACACACCAGTGCCTGATCCCCAGTCAGTTTCAACTTCAAAAGACTGCTGTATTGCAACAGTTATTGGTTCCTGTGTTTTGTCTTTTGTGCCCTGAGAGATTTAAAAGCTAAACAACCAGTTGTGTTTCTATCAAAGCTTCTTCAGTTTGTCTGTCATTCAGCAAGCTCTACAGTCAGTGCCATGGGGAAAATTCAAATAAGAGAGAGATATGTGCACCCCTAACTCTGTGCTGAGTATCGACTAAAACAAAGTCCAAATAATAAAGTACGTCTTTATTTGCTTTTATGAAAACAAAAAATCTATCTGGTGACCAGCTAAGCAATGACATAATACAGCTATTTCCACCTCCTGGTTTGGTCTTGCATTGCTCAGCTTTAGTCGCGACATAAAAAGCTTTTTAACAACACATGATTGTCTGTGAAAATAAAAGTTATACACTTGAGAATGCTGTGTGTTCTATAAAACATCTTCCCCTGACTGTACAAAGACACTCCAGTGTGTGGATTTATTGTCTTCAGAATCCATTTACTTACTTCACATCCATCTGGCTACTTATTCATCATAGGAACATTTAAAAAAAGTTAAGCAATAAAAGACAGTTTCATCTTTTCCTTTTTGATTGTGTTCAGGCTTGTACCTCATCATAGTCATATTTTTTTCTATATGCATCTTGCTCCAGTTCTGACCAGCAATGTAACTCTGATTGATACGTGGGCATCAGCATGGTCATTCACTGCTGTCATCACAAAGAATACTTTACATAAGTGGCTTCAATATTTATATAACATATAAATATGTTAAACACTTATATTAGCCAGTGATCATGCATTATTTTTAACATAACAGTTTTTGTTTTCTCCATGACGGTAAAATATCGATAAAACCTTATCTCAAGAAAAATGTGGTTTGGCCTAAAAAGTCCCAACACAGGCCATATGTAGTATTTGTAAGGGACATTGTGATGCTGACATACCATCTGTCGTCAAACATCTTATCTCAACATTTTTATCAAAATGATAAAAATGCTGTAGCAAAAACAAGATCATTTGTTCTTTCCTGATAATTTTTAATTCAATTTATTTCAAATTCAATAAAAAAAACTAAAAAAAAAACTTTATGTATCCCCAAGGGAAAATCAAAAGAGACACATGAAACATAAAACAAATACAAAAAATAAATAAGTAAATAGTGATCACAAATGACTCCTGTAGTTACTTAATGGTCTGACTATTGACTCCCTGCTCCACCCGTTTTGACATAAAATGTGTTTTATGCTCTCCCATTAGCTGTAAGTGGTTTCCTCCCTTAAGCCAGGCCAAACGTTTTGAGGCCAAGAGTGACTTTTTCTCTCACCAGCTGGCTGTCATCTACCACATGTATAAAAATTGGTCATAGTAAGAAGCTGGTTGCAAACCAGCAGGTGTCAATCAGTTATGGTAGATCTAAAATTTGGTTTGATGATCTAAATGTGAGAAAATACAGACTGGTAGGAGAATCCATAGAGCAGTGATTCCCAACCCTGGTCCTCAGGGCCACTGCCCTGCATATTTTAGGTGTTTCCCTACTGCTTTACACCTGGATTAAATGAACAGGTGATTAAGCAGCTACTACAGCAATTGCAGGAATGCAAAGGAGGTAATGGAATCATATGAACCAGCTATGCTGTCGTCTGGACTCATCATGCAGGACAGTGGTCCCTGAGGACCAGGGTAGAGGACTACTGCCATAGAGCACTGTTAAGTTAAAAGCACATATTTTGAAGTTGGAATAGTTTTCCTTCAACAAGTTCCAGAGGAGTCATCTCAAACCACACGTTAGACTGGATTTTATTTCAATGTCATTTGGGAACGTTAGCTCCTCATTTTCAATAGTGGAACTATACAGCTTGAAAAAGCTTGTAATTTTGTAAAAAAAATCTCATCAACATCAATATTTCAATAAATCAGAGACAAAAAATAATTAGCACCATGTTTGATAGAAAAACCCCAGAGGATCTTTACAGCACAAGTGCTCCTATCTTCTGTCTATGGTCCCAATACATTTCCAAACACTCACCTGGCACATTCCAGAAATAGGTCTTTACTTTACAACCTATTAACTTCCTAAAGTCACGGAAAAATTATAAGTACAGTGTTCATTTCCTGTTTTGGATGATCATGTCACAAAACTATATTTGGTTTGACAAAAACCATCACAATGCAAAACAAAAACCGTTTTTCTTTTAATTTCATTTTTATTCAAGTATTGATGTATTGTTTGATATGGTGGTGCTGTGTGAGAGCACAGCACCCACACATTTATCTGTCTGTCTGTCTGTCTGTCTGTCTGTCTCTGTGTCATACACATGACACATCGCAACAGCGTGTTATTCAAAATGCCAAACTTTTTGAACACAAAAAAGGTTAATGTATTTTTTTGTAGGTGACTCACCTTATCAGCCATTATCATAGAGGAGCCTCCATGAACACCCAAAACTGGAAGCTGTGTCTGAACAGACAGGAAGTCTAGGATTTGGGCGATGGCCTCCTGATCGGTGCCATCAGCAAACACAAGGCCATGGAGACCTTCGCGAGACACAAGCCCACAAACCTGAGACAGAGTGAATAAACCCAGGTTTTAACCAAAGGAGTTTATGCACATGCTAGGACTTCACATGTATCTTCAATCCATCCATCCATCCATCCATCCATCCATCCATCCATCCATCCATCCATCCATCCTCTTGTCCTTGTCTTGAGTCGGGTCGCAGGGGTAACAGCCAAAGAACCAAGGCCCAGACTTCCCTTTCCCCAGCGCCCGCTTCACTGCAGATGCTGCACCTATCCGTCAGTCAAACTCCTGTTCCCTTTTTCCCCATTTGTGAACCAGTTCCCAAGATACTTAAACTCCTCCACTTGGGATGAGATATCCCCCCCGACTGAAAGAAGGCACTCTACCCTTTTCCGGCTCAATACCATCCCAGCAGCTTCACACTCACCTGCAAACCACTCCAGCCAGAGTTGTAGATCATGACCTGATGAAATCAATAGCACCACATCATCCGCAAAAAGCAGTGCTGTGATCCTAAGGCCACCAAAATTGATCACCTCCACATCTTGGCAGCACTTAGAAACTCTGTTCATAAAATTAATTAACAGATTTGGTTGACAAAGGGCAGCCTTAGTGGAGTCCAACTCTCACTGGAAACAAGCCCAAATTACTGCCAGTAATGCAAACCAGGCTCTGACACCAGTCATACAGAGACCTAACACCCCGTATCAAATGGCCTGGTACCCCATACACCTGGAGGACCCCCACATAGGTTTCCCCAAGGGACACAGTTGAAAGTTTATTCCAAGTCCACAAAATACATGTAGACCAATTGGGAAAACTCCCATGCTCCCTCTGAGATACTGCTGAGGGTGTAGAGCTGGTCCATTGTTCACTGACCAGGATGAAAACCTGGTCAATGAACAGGCTCTTCCTTAATCCAAGGTTCAACTATCCAACGGACACTTCTCTCCATGACCTCTGAATTGACCTGGCCAAGGAGGCTTATGAATGTGATCCCTCTGTAATTGAAGCAAACACTCTGGTCCCCCTTTTTGAACAGGGCGACCTCCACCCTCGTCTGCCAGTCCAGGGGAACTGCCCCCGATGTCCATGCAATATTGAGGAGTCGTGTCAATCAACACAAACCTACAACATCCAGAGCCTTAAGGAACTCCAGGCGAATCTCGTCCACCCCCAGGGCCCGCATAAGACCACTTTAACCACCTTGGCAACCTTGTCCCAGAGATTGGAGAACCCGACTCAGAGTCCCCAGGCTTATTTTCCTCAATGGAAGACATGTTGGTGGGATTGAGAAGGTCTTCAAAGCATTCTGCCCACCGCCCCACAAGGTCAGCAGCACACCACACCATCCCCACTATAAACAGTGTTGGTGCTTAACCGCTTCCCCCTCCTGAGACAACAGATGGTGGACCAGAATTGCCTTGATGCTGTGCGGAAGTCTTTTTTTTTCCATTGCCACTCCAAACTCCTCCCACACCTGAGATTTTGCCTCAGCAGCCACCCGAGTTTGGACTGCAGGTACACCATGTGAACCTGGGCAACACCATGTTCACATGGTGTTGCCCATAACAAACACAGAAGTCCAACAACAGACCATCACTCGAGTTAAGATCAGGGGAGCCGTTCCTCTCAACCACGCCCCTCCAGGTCTGACTGTCATTGCCCACGTAAGCATTGAAGTCCCCCAGCAGGACAAGAGAGTCCCCAGGAGAGGCACTCTCCAATACCCCTTCCAAGGACCCCAAAAAAGGGTGGGTAATCTGAACTGATGTTTGGTGAGTAAGCACAAACAACAGTCAGAATACATCTCTCCACCTGTAGGCGGAGGAAGGCTGTCAACATTCAGGCACCGAGAAGGGGGGCAACAAGTATGCCCGCTCCTGCCTGGCACCTCTAACCATGGGGAACTCCACAGTGGAAGTATGTCCAGCCCCTCTCAAGGAGACTAGTTCCAGAACCAGAGTCATGCACTGAGGTGACACTGACTATTTGTAGCCGGAACCTCTCAACATCACACAATAGATCAGGCTCCTTCCCCACCTGAGAGGTGACATTCTACATCCCCAGAACCAGCTTCTGCAACCAAGAATTGGTTCGCCAGGGTCCCCTTCCCAGCCACCACACAGCACCCAACCCCTTTCACCCCTCCCACTGGTGGTGAGCCCATTGGAAGGGGGCCCCATGTCTTCTCTTCAGGCTCAGCCTGGCCAAGCTCCAAGGGGTAAAACCCCAGCCACCAGGCACTTGCGAATGTGTCCTAGCGCCAGGCCTAATTTTTCATAACCACAGAACAACAGAAGGGGACCACACTGAATTTTTGTTAGTTTGAAGTTTAAAAGATTATTTTGTTGCCTAATGGAGTCAGAAGTTTTGTTGTCATATGTGTAATTCCTTAAAATACCTAAGAATGTAAACTGTTCTTACCTCTATGATTACAGACTTTGGGTCTGTCTGGTTGATCTTCAGGATGAGCACAGAGGTTTCAAGTGGATCATCAGGGCGTTGAGGAGGCTGAAGGTTCTGGTCAGCTACGGGGCGTGTCTGGCCTAGAATCACACCCACCTTGAGTTTTGGAGGCTTTTGGGATGTCACAGGCATCGTGACTGAGAAGAGTAGGACCAAGGTCCAGGCCACTACACCCATCATACCCTACAGAACACAGAAAGGCGAATGGGAAGAGTGAAATCAGTACTTTTGTCCTGAAAAGTGACAGTGATGTTAAATGTAAATCCTGTATTAATATGATTTGTGTTCTTCAACGCATTTGATAAACTCTGGAAAATATGGAAGAAAAAAAAAAAAAAACTGACTGAGAAATTAACAAGATTTTCTTGAGGAAAAATCTATCTGAACATTTTAATAATTTTTGAGCTAACAATGATTATCTACATGCCATCTGAATGGAAATCTCATTATAGTAAGTGTCTGTCAAATAATGAGGTACATCCAATATAAAAACAAAACAGTTTTATTGTTCTTTAATCAATGCTAAGAGCTTTTACAACAAAAACTGTTGCATAGGCTATTGCCTCAGTCTGTAACACTCTAGAGTGTTGCCTTTTAAAAAATAAGGTAATTGGTCTGGAGAGGCTTGTTTGGTGTCAGAGCTAGAGAAAACTGGATGGGAGGTTATGTCCCACTAGTTCAGAAGAATTTCATTTTGTCTGGAAAGACAGTCTCATAACACACATAAAATTTTTTTGTAGTGCTAGGAAAGCAAATTTGTTATTATAAGAGAAAAAGAAAAACACAACATTGCTTTTTCACCACTATTTTCAGGCCAATAAAGCAGTTAGGATTTCGCAAATTCCCTCATAATAAAGAAAATGTTTTAATTAGTGAAAAAATTCATTCATAATTTGTGTAATGCATTGCTATTTTCATACCTTTACTTAAGAAGACTGCATCTATTTTGATATTTTTTTGTATGAAAATAGTGGCAAGATCAATTAAGTTTGCGATTGTTTGTACTAAAATAATGTGTGGAAGACATAAGTATTTGGAAAACTATTTCAAGCTTTGCTAACAGGAAACAAGGTTCCTTTATAGTTATTTAAACGGTGCAACTGCAAAAGCTACATGAATTAAAAGAACACAACATTGTTTGTTTATTTTAATCTGCAAAGTAACCTCACCTTTGTTTTTGTCCAGGAGTTCTGCAGAGATGTCCATTTGAGTCTTTGAGGTGTTCCGAAACATATTTTCAGATTTTAATTTATATATATTTATTTACAAACTATTTTTCACCATAAAAATATGTTTTTTGTTCTGCCTGGTTTCATGTGTCAATTAAAAGTTCCAGAAATTACAGCAATTTCCAGTATCAATAAGGACAAGGTAACCAAGTCTAAATCTACAAAATGTAAAGTTCAAATACATCAAAGTCATCAAAAATCTACGGAGGTATTTGCAAACCTGTGGTCTCATGTACAAAGCGTGCGTACGCTCAAAAATGTTTTTACCTGCCATAAGGCCATGCAAACTTTTTCAGTGGCCAATAGTAAGCTAAGCACCAAAACTCACCTAAATACCCTGAAATCTGACTTCATGTAGTGTCTTTTAGCTCAACAATGTGTTTGGAAAATGTAATGCTTTATTGTTTAAACTTATCCAAGAAAACTGAACCACATTTATTCCTTTATATTCCATACAGACCCAAAATAGATAAAAATGTAACACTAAAACTATGGGAAAATCACTGTCAGATGTAAATAGTAAATTTATTCTGTTTTTATCACTTGTAGAAGTAAATACATATTGGTCTGTGTGACAAAGTGCAGAAAATTTATCTAAATATCAAGATGCACTTTTTTGTTCTCCCAGAAAAGAAAATGGGGTGAGATCAGCAGGTCAGGTTTGATGATTCCTAAGATGGAAAAGGTGTAGACCATCACATATATCTTTAAATAGCTGAGAAAAGGTGAGTGTAATGTTGTCAGCTTTGGCTCTGCTATAGAATCTCACCAATGGAAAGTTTCAGAAACCACAATGATCTGCAGGTGTTGGTAATGCTTTATTATCCCCAGCCTTAAAGAAGGAGACGTGCGTTAAGAGTACTGGTGCAGCTGGAGCTGCTGCCGGGTCAGATAGTCATCCCTCATCGTGTCTTTATGAATAGAAAGCATTTTAATTTAGTAAATGTGCAACTTAGATGTGCAATAGTTCCTAATAAATGCAGCGGCACGGTGGCCACTCATGCTTCCTCTAACTTTGTTTGCCTTCAAATTCCAGCTCTGCTGTTCACTTGGATTTCTCAACACTATTTTTTATTTTTGTCTTGTTATTTTTTGCTATAAAGTTTACTATGTTTTTTTTTGTTGTTGTTGCTGAGGTTACCTTGTGTGCCTTGAAAGGCACCTTTTAAATGAAATATGTTGATATTATTATTATTAGAATTAATTGTATTACTTCAAGCAGGGACAGTTGCCATGTCAGAGGACGTGGTGGGCGTCTTCTGAGTATTTATACCAATTCACATATGTCTTTATGGGTGGGGACAGGGCGATCCATGTGGCACCAGCAGCTGTGCTCCATTTGAATTTGGGATGTATAAATGAAAGTTGTGCAGCCAAATGTGTGTATATTGCTTCACACATCAGAATTTTTTTTGTGTGTTGCACTTTTCAAAATTTGTCCCTACAAAATTACACATTCTTTTACACGAGACCCCTGGTGAGCAAAGAGAAATGTCTTACTGCTCCACTCATAGTATGCTAAGCTTGAAAGAAAAATAGAAAGAAAATTTTCATTTTGTCAATGATTTCAACTCATTATGTAGAATACACTGCTTATGCAGAACTTTATAGGCATTATGACTTGCAATAAAACCTCCAGTATCTCTTACAGCGTAATTTACAGTAGTCATAGAATAAATCCATGAGTTTTGAGGGCAAGACTTGAAAGGCTTTGAACCAACTCCCTAGGTTTCTAAGATTGTCTTGAAGTTATCTTGATATACAAATTCAATTATGAGGTCAAGTGTCATGTACAAAAGCAAAGATTAACAATAAGATAAGTATAAGATGAAGCAGAAAATATACTGTCATATTTCTGCCTGTTACTTTTTATATATTTCCTAAGTTAACATCAAAAAGACTGACCAATTTAAGATGAGGGTTAAACTTAACTTTCTCTGCTAAACCTCTTATCAGGCTTCATGAGATGCCCTAAATCGCTCTTCCAGTGTCTGCCTTTATTTGAACATAATCTATGCCTGCAGGCAATGTGCACTGTAAAGTGCCAGCGATTAATGGATAAAATAACCCTGAAATAAATGTAATCTGATTTCACCTCATTCGTGGGGAGTAGAGGGGAAAGTTTCCACATTGCTGAAGGCACACAAGTGTCTACATCAATCAATAACATTTACTGTAATGAAAAAAAAAGCATGTCTTTCAATGGCATCGACTAAACGGAGTACCAGTCTAACTCAGAGGAGACTGAGCTGGAGTTCCCAGTTTCAACACACTTTCTGTTACCTTTCTCTGTAATGAGAGCAGATCTGAAAAGCGGCAGATGAGTAGAGGAAATGCAGTGTGAAATGCCTGGGGCTGAATGGGAGCTAATGAAACCATGATGTGAATGCTACATTGCATCTCAGCCAATTTTTACACCACTACAGTCCAGCAGAGCTGAAAAAGCACCCCAGGAGGAAACATCCCATATTCAAAATTAAGTTACTTCTTCCAAATGTCTTCATCTTCCAGCTTCCTTCTTTTTATCCATGCATCCATACAGTACCTGAATATCTTTCTCTGGGAAATCTCCTGATGTATGTGTATGAATGTTGTTTTTTTAATACTGTATTTCCAGTTGGATGAGTGTGTGTATGATCCATGTCATCTTACACCCTGTCTAATCAGGTCAATAAGGAAAGTCAGTGTGTTTCAGTGTGCTCTATCTGCCTTTGGTGCCCACAGAGTAGCCTTTAGCTCCAGCAGCACTTAGCATACGTTGCTAGATCACACAGAGCTGCACTCCTGACTGAAAGAGTTAGTGTCACTTATCACCAAACAGGACAAGGCTACATAAACTTTTTTCAGGAGTCAGCCTCAGCACCAACACTACCAGGAAGTAAAGTGTGCTGTGCCATGGTTTGTAAAATGGTCAGATATAAATGAGGGTCACAGTTAATGACAACCAAGCAGTAAGTTGCTGAGACAATTATAATATTATACCAAATAAAAAAGATTTTTAATTGGGAGTCCAATTTTATGGCTGTACATTCATGTAGTAAACCTGACTGTTCCCGACAAGAACATGCACCCTCCACACAGAGGGTAAACCATAAAAGGTGATAATTAAAAAGAAATCTTCTCTGAGTGTGGCATCAAAATATGTTAATGTCAAAGTGAAAATGATTTGTTTTTATTTAATGATATCATGCAAATAAAAACATGCAACATAAGATAAATGATTGCATAAATATTCACCATCTTGAAAGTGGCTGACCTAATTCAAAAATGATCCAGCCAACTGGTGCTTGTTGTCTCACAATGAGTGGAATGGAGATCACCTGAGTGCAGTGAATGTGTCTGAAGTGACACACATGTGTCTGGAAGGTCCATTCACTGGGTTATCAATGTTTCTGGCTACAATTACAACATGAAGACTAAACAATACCCCAAGCAAGTCAGAGAAAAGATGATTGAAACGTACAAGTAAGAGGACGAATACAAACAAATCTCTCCAGGCACTGAACCTCCCTTAGATTTCAGTTAAATTCGCCATCAGAAAATTGAATAAATACAGCATGTTTTTTTTTTCTTTTTGCCCTAGATCAGGCAGTCCTCACAAACCGAGTGAGAACAGCCATACAAAAATGACACCAGTGAGAGAGTACTAGGTCACCATGACTACCCTGAAGAACTTGCAAGTTCCAGCATCTGAGGTGAAAGATGATCAGCAAGCAACCACTTGTTCTCTAGTCGAACTTTTTTTGAAACTGGCAATGAGGAAACTTCTGTTGAACAAAACTCAAGACGCCATGGTCAAAAGCAAGGAATGTATTTGGTGAGATGAGACCAAAGTGGAGCTTTTTGGCAGAAAAAAAAACTGTTTGGCACACACCAAACACTGCACATTATCACAAACACACTATCCCAATGTAAATTTTTATGGTAGTAGCATTTCACCTTTTTAGTAGCAGGCCCTAGAAGGCTTGTGAAAGTAGAAAATAAAATCAATGCAGCAAAATAAAGAAAAATCATACAGAACAATTTTTTTTTACCAACAAGATGCCTAAATCTACATGGATAATTTTTAAGGACAAAAAAAAGAAGGATGTTCTGGAGTGGTTGAGTCAAAGTCCAGACATCTATCTAATCAAGAATTTGTGGCAGGACTTAAAAAGTGCTGTTCACGGCTAATGCCTATGAAACGTGAGAGAGCTTGAACAATTTTGAATGGAAGGATTAGGGTTATAGTCAGAGTTAGGGTTAGTGGAGTAAACTTCCAATGTCCAGATCTGCAAGTCTGATTGAGACCTGCCTGTTCAAACAGACTTTATGTTTATTTATTGTCATTATTTTGTAGAATTCTATTTTCACTTTGAGATTAAAACATTTTTTGTTTTTTCTTTTTTTTTTTTTACATTTTTTTATGTCAAAAAAGTCAAATTTTGTTGATCATAATTTCGTTGTAAAAGCAATTAAAGGGTTACATTTCCAGTAGTGTGAATACTTTTTATGGACACTATGTTACTGAGACCTTAACTTATATTTCTCAGACACCATGCCTGTTTGAATTCACTTGAAACAAGCAAAGCATAATTCTTTTTCTCCTTGGAAGTTAAATCTAAATCTATGAAAATTGTGGCTCTGTCAATGCAAGAGACTGTTGTGGTGTTGCTGTAATCAAATAGTGGAAAATAAGCAGCATGAGACATAGTTCAGCTTCAGTTCTTTCTTTACTCTCTCCTTCTTCTCCTTTACATACAGCATATCTCTTCCACATACATATTCAGAGCTCCCCCTTCTGTACTTCCTATGCAATAGCAGAACATAACATTTTCCCATTTTCTGAAGCAATCACTTACATGTAACATGTGCGCTCTTTAACTCTCAGCAAAAAGCTAAGTTTGTAAAATTACCATTTCAATAAACCAAGAGTAATCTGAAAAGTTTATGAACCATTTTAACTAAGGCAGCGGTGCTGACATTAAATGAATGTCAGCATTAGAATAAAATAACCAGTTTCAACATTAACCATAAGCATTATAGTATGAATATTTAAACTTCTTTAGTTGTACTGTATTTTACTTTAGCAGAACTACAGTAATTTACATAAATGTTCACTTTATCTTGCAAAACCTGTCAACCATCTTGGTGCATTTCTAGATCTCTGACTTCTTCTAAGTGCAGCAGCAGATTCATTAATGTTTCCTGGCAGTGCAAAAGTATCAAATACAGTATCACTCTTTTCTTCTGAACCAGCTAAGTTTTGTTTTGGGAAGTGTGCAAGTATTGAAGCGTTCCACTTGCGTCCGTCGCTTAGTAAGAAAGTGTTTTGTCCAACTTTCTTCATGACAGTTTGTGGTTCTGTAAATCGGGAAGATCCTTTGGAAACGTGCTCAGGCCTGCTAACACGAACAGTGTCACCCACTTTGACTGTAGGTACTTAAGCTCTCATTTTCCTGTCTGTGTATTCTTTCATTTTATTTTGCTTTTGTTTCACCCTCGTTTGTCTTTGGGCATGTGTTTTGCTTTTTAGTTCTACTGGGAGTATGTTTAACTTAGCCCGTATCTTTTTCTCAGCAGCTCAAATGGGGTTACTCCGGTGGTTGCATGAGGAGTAGCTCGGTAGCTGTGCAGAAATTCTGTTACAGCTTCTTTCCATGAACTGTGACTTCTTTCAGATGTCTGTATGCAGTTCTTAAGTACTCTGTTGAATCTTTCCACAGCACCATTTGCTTTAGGGTAGTATACACTGGACCTTAAGTGTTGTATCTCTCTCTCTCTCTCTCTCTCTCTCAGAAAATTACTAAATGCATGAGAAGTAAACTGACAATCATTATCTGAGACAAGGTACATCGGATTGCCTTCCCGACTGAACACTGGCTAAAAAGCGAATGACTACATCTGTAGTGACAGTAGAAGTGAATGCAACCTCAGGCCGTTTGCGGTAGTAATCTGTAAGTACAATAGCATAACGGCAGTCCCATGTAGCATTCTCAAATGGACCTGTAATATCTATTGCAACTTTTTCCCATGGTTTACGAGGGAATTCAACTGGAGTAAGTGGAGCAGGAGAAGTCATGGCTACCTTATCACTGTACTGGCAGTTAACACAGGAAGTAATGATAGAATGTACAAATTTGTCCAATTGTGGCCGCTAGAAAAGTTCAACCAGTCTCTGCTTGGTACGGACAATGCCTTAATGTCCTTCATGTTTTAAATCAACAATTCTGGCACACAGTAAAGCAGGAACAACTAGTCGATCTGTCAGTCTCAATATAAGTGAACCATGAACTGATAACCAGTTTCAGATACTTTGTATCTGAAAGTATGGAGAAAGGTTCTCTGGAAGACCTTGTTTGCATTTGGGCCAACCTTTTTCAATCTGGTTGCGCAGTAGTGACCCTTCTGGGTAGGTTTCACTGGCAGAAGTGAACTCTGGAAGAGAAATGGCAAACAGTGACTCTTTAAAAACAGCTGCACTGTGTCAGGTTCCTCTGTTGCCTCATTTTCAGACGTTAGTGGTAGTCTGGACAGGAAGTCAGCAGTGATGTTTTGATGTCCTGGGCAGTAAGTGACATCATATGTGAAGCAGAGCAATTGAACGAACCATCTGGAAATCCTTAGTCCAGCATGGCCAGAACGTTTAGAGGTTCTGGGCTGTGGTAGGTTCTCCACCTTTCCACAGCCCAAACGCAGGCGAGAGCTTCACATTCGACTGTGGAGTACTTGCACTCAGTAGAAGAAAGAGTTCTGGATGCAAAAGCGACAACTTTCTCATTTTGATCCAAATGCAGTTAACACCGAGCCCAGTCCATAATCTTAAGCATCAGTAGTAACATATGTTGGTAACTCAGGGCCATATAGAGTTAAGGCAGAACTGTTGACTATCAGTTCTTTAAGTGAAGTGAAGCTAGACTGTGCTTCTGTTGTCCACTTGAAGTTTAAATCCATGGAATCCCTGAGCACTGCACATAGTGGCTCAATGACAGTTGCAAAATCTGGAATGATGCAAGACCAAGGAAAGATCTCAGAGAAGATGTGTCGTGTGGAGCTGGAGCATGAATCACAGCAGTGACTCTATCATGATCCGGTTTAAGGCCTTCTTTTGAAATGGTGTGACCCAGGTAGTTTAGTGAAGGTTAATTGAATTTGCATTTATGCATGTTTAATTTGAGTCCGGCATCAGTCAAGGTTTGAAGCACTCTTCGTAAATTGTCATCATGTTCTCTTTGTGTAGAGCAGGGGTGTCAACATCCAGTCCTCGAGGGCCGGTGTCCTGCAACTTTTAGATGTGCCTCTGCTGCACCACACCTGAATAGAATAATTAGGTGATTAGCAAGGCTCTGGAGAACTGATCTACACAAGGAGGAGGTAATTAAGCCATTTCATTCCTGTGTTTTGTACCTGTGGCACATCGAAAAACTGCAGGACACCGGCCCTTGAGGACTGGAGTTTGACACCCCTGGTGTAGAGCCATAGCAGATGATGTCATACAGGTATGCTTGTACACCTGGTAAACCTTTAAGGATGATTGGCATCATTTTTTGAAATGCTGATGGGGCAAAAGCTAAGCCACACAGAACTCTGCAGAAACGAAAAAGTCCATCATGAGTAATAAATGCTGTAATATCACGACTTTCAGCATGCAGAGGCATTTTGTGGTAGGCTGAGGCTAAATCAATCGTGGAAAAAACAGTAGCCCCACGTAGGTTTGAGACTAGTTCATCCATGTGTGGTAATGGATGGCAATCAGCAACAATGACTTTATTTAGCTCCCTTAAATCAATACACATGCGTGGCTTTGCCCCATCTCTTCTTTGTGTCACAACTATGGGAGAAACCCAAGGAGAAGCATCAATACATTCAATGATGCCCTTATCCTGGAGATCTTTGAGCTCCTTTCAAACAGTTTGTCTTACTGAAAATGGAAGTCTCATTCCAGTGCAGTTTTTGATGCACTGGAACAGCATTTGAAGGATATGTACTTTGTGTATGAAGTTTTTAGCATAGCCAACTTCCTGAACTGACACTTCTGGAGCATGTTCTGATACAGTCTCCGGTACAACAGTTTGAACTGTAGAGATAGGAGAAGTACTAGTAGTAACAACTTTTCGACCTTCAAGTTTCATTTGTCATGCCTGAAACAAATCTAAGCCAAGAAGAGCAGCACCTGACTCAACAACAACAACGGTAGCTGCAGTAGAATGACTATCATGAGAAATGGTAGCTTCTAAGCACCGTTTTACAGAAATTTTCTCCTTTGCATAAGTAACAAGAGCAAAAGTAGGTTCAGTTAGCACACATTCTGAAAATTTGGTGTTGTAAAGGTTCTCTGGTATAATGGACACCGATGAGCCTGTATCCACAATCAGGTCAACATCTTTGCATCATCCTTTAATAGTCACTTGAACTGTGCAGAGGATCTTGTCTTGCACTGTTCATAGAAAGAACTGTGGGCTTATTAATGACGACTTCAAATACCTCCTTTTGAGTCGAACGGCACACTCGTGAAAAATGCCCCACTTTACCACACTTGTTGCATGTCATTTTAGCAGCAGGGCATGAAGGTTTGTTAGCAAGGTGATTGAAAGATCCACAGGGAAGCAGGAACTGAGCTGAGGCATGAGTAGGATGCGGCGGCTTTTTCTTTGTGTCCCAGCGGCGGCTTGGCTTTGGTTGCTTTTGTACGGCCCTCACTGGAGCAGAAGCGCTCACAGCAGTAGCATCAGAAAGGATGTTAGCATCTCTTAATCCAGTTTCAATTTGCAACGCCAATATAGTAGCTTTAGTTAAGTCCAGTTTGAGTAATAATCTGTCTCTTATGCGAGTATTAGCAACACGCTCTATCAGTTGATCACGAAGCATTTGTTCTGCCATGTTCCGAAAATCACATGTAGCAGCCAAATCCTGTAATGAAGCTAAGAATTGGATTACCGGTCTTTGTGCTCGTTGTCGAAACTTGTGACGTTCAGCAATGACATTCACCTTCGGCACAAAATGTTCTTTTAGGGCAGTAATAGCGGTAGCAAACGTGACTTCGGTATTCGGCAGGGTGTAGAAAAGCCTTTGGTCCTCTGTACCCATGGAGTAGAACCGCGCGCTTTCTGGCATCGGGCCAGCCATGCCCCGATGCAGCTATCACCAACATGTAGCTTCTGCCACCAAATTATGACCTTACTATGGTGTTTTTCACTATATATGGCATCTAGTCCAGATGACTCATTCCACTGTTGTTAATTTGTCTTGCTTTTCAATGATAATACACAGCTTGAAGTGAATGATCAGATACTTGTGCATCGGATGGTGCACAAGTATCACACATTTTGATCAACCACTGTGAGATAAATATAAATAACACATCCAACTGCAACTGAAATGTTGAAGCCATATTAATGTTAGTCAGTCTCATGCAATGCGAGGCATAGCACTGGTTTACTCTCTTCTGTAAGATACTTGGAATCATAAGCTGCTTTGTAATTTATTATATAAGGATCTTCGACCACTTGGGGGCAATCAGAAGGTATATAAAGAATCAGCAGTTTCAGAAACACTCACACCAACCCATTCTGGCACCAAACCCATGACAGGGTCAAAGTCACATTAATCCACTATCTTCAACATTCTGTTACAGGGTTATAACCTCAGCAAGTCATAATGAACCTGTCTACACGTCGAAATGCTTTGAATTGTAGTTAGATGCTTCTTCAGATTCACTGTAATACAGACTGCTACAAGATATTTTTCCATCCAACAGCCATCACTATTAAGAACAACGCTGAAGAATTGGAATTAATATGAGTTACAACAACATTTAATTTTCCTTTGGGATTAATAAAGTATTTTTGAATTTGAATTTAATTTGAATTGCTGTGATGTGATTGGCTGATTCACTTCAATGTCTCACTTGCCAGCAGACATTCTTTGCCTTACTGTTTTAGTTCGCAGATGGTCTGTTTCGGGACCATCTTTACTCTTGTATTTTGCGATTTGATCAATCATTATCCGCACAGCATCATTTTAAGTACTTTTTCAGCCTCAGTCATGGTGGGGTAGCAGTAATGTTTCAGATGTTTTTGAAAATGCATGCTTTTTTTTATGAAAAAGGCATTCTACAAAGTCAAACAACACATTAACAACAAAAACATAAAGAAATCACCAAAGGTGTTGAATAATGAAGCAGTAAATCATATCGTCTTTGTTATTATTTCTACCCTAGCACAGCCACTATTGCAGGAAACTTTAATTGCATCTTTCTCCCACCCTTTCTGCTGATAATGCTTTGAATACAGTTTTTAGTCATACAATGTTCATCAATTTTTTTGTTTTATTTTCTTCACAGATTAGTTGGTTATTCAGCAAAAATCTCATTTCCAAACTCCAAGAGGAAGAATCAGATTTATTTATGTGCATATTTTACTGGTAATCTGCATGAAATTTGTGTCTGACTTACAGAAGTAGCAGCTAATTATCAGAAACTGGGACTGTTTCTGTTGTAGGTACATTCTGAACAGATGCAAGTTCTGCAAAGACACAGCCCTGATCTCAAATGGGAATGAGGTAAGACATCAAGATTAATGCCACATGAAGAAAACCTTAAGTAGTCAAACTAAACTGTTGCTTCTCTAATCGTTTACTGAGGTCTTCATTCCATGCAGTGAATATTGCTTTAGCTCAACCTCATCTTGTTTTAACATTCAGCATAAAACTCAATTAAAATACAGTATAAACACTGAGTTTAAAGCCCACATAAAGTGTATTCTGAGAATATCGCAGTTCAGTTTTTATGAATATAACAAAAAGGAACATAATCTATCTCGATCACCTGTTTACAGGTGTGTAAACAGGTAATGGTGTGTAAGGATATTCATAGCTCTTTCATACTACAATTTTCTAACATTTTATCATTTGACACCTGTGCTAACTTCCAGTTAGATATTTTAACATTGGTATTGTTACTTTTTTCCGCTATGAATGAAAAAAAACTTCCCAAACAGGAAAAACATGGTAACTGATATCAAACACACACAACACACAAGACAAATGTAGCAAAAGACACATTTTGATGTTACAACCACAAACCTCAGTGCACTTGTTGGGGAGTTTATGTGATATGGCAGCAAAAAGTAGTGCATGAAGTGGAAGAAAAAGAATAGATGGCTTTCAAAATGTTTTGTAAGACAAACATTTCAAGTGTGGTATGCATTTTTATTCAGCCACCCTGGTTCACCTCTTTGTATTAACCCTTTCTCTACAGTTTCAGCTGAATGTCTCTACCAGCTGTAGTGAAATGTTAGAACACTCCTTTTCCTTTTAGCAAAATTGTTTAACCTGAGTCAGATAAAGTCTGTTAATAGATAAATTAAAGTTTTGTCACAGATTCTTTATTGCACTTTGATCTACACTTTGACTCGAAAATTCTAACACATAAGCACAATTTGGATTGGGGACCAAAACTAAAACATGTGCTCCATTTTCAGCACATGTTTGTTCACATTCACAAATGTGAATGTGGTTCACATTCATGTTGCGCTGTGTCAAACAATCCAAACCCTTTGAAAAATCTGTCGAGCCAAGAACAACTGATGGAAACAACACGAAGCCTCTTTAGAGGTCGGAAGCCCAAGTTCCTTCTTCATGAAATGTAAACAGAAATGGAGTGTTGTCAGATTTCAACAGTTGTAGGATTTCTTTTTTGTCTTTGGTAAAAGACCATGAGTCATTCCTCCAGCTGGCATAAGACTCTCATGTTTGTTTAGATTGTATTTACCCACAATGCCACAATGTCCACTTCCAGCTTTTTGAGTGGTGTGCGGTTCTCTTGGCATTCACGTATACATTTGAACCTTAGCAGAACTGAGACTTAGGTTTTTAGCATCAGTGCGTTTTACATACTCACACGCGCACACAGGGAAAACAATAAATGTGTGAAGGTTTGTAAGTTAAGATGAGGATAATATGAAAAGCAGCAATGATGATAGTGAAATCGTTATTTTTGCTTGATGATAGCGATACGGTAAAGGGACTCAAGCTAGAAAGTGTTTTTTTCAATTACACTGACTACTTAAAGTGCTTAATACTAGAGCCACATTCACCCATTCACACTGACAAAGAAACATTTATACACCAATGAGCAAATCAGCAGGCAAGTCAGGGGCACATTGACATGTCAGGAGGAAGCCGAAAACAAATCTACAATCTTCTGATTGAAAGATGACTTCATAATATAAATGATGTTCATTTGTCATGCGTTCAAACTGTGAGCTTTCACAGAGAACAGTTCAGTGGGAAGAACAGTCAAGTGATTTGGCTGTTTGGAAAGAGCCACGGTGTCCGAAAGTTATGAAGAGACTTGGCCACCCACCTTTATTGTTTTTCAGCTTTATTTGGCTCCAATAGTGCTGTGAGAAGCTCACTATGCTCTGCACTTTCTCATCCAGTCTGTTATAAGCTGTGTGTCTACTGGGAAAAATAATTGGAAATACTTGCAGATGGAGGCGCATCATCTTGTTTCAGAACACATACCTTGCTTTCTGGCCTTTTTTTTATTTTTGTAAACTAAAAAAATATTTTACATTGTCCATTTGTGTGTGTAGTTTGTTCAGATACTTGTATTTCACTTTAAAAACCCAAAATGAAACTGGTAATGTTTTACCAACGCAGCAAGACAGAAACACTAGTGTGTGACAGATATGACCTGTGGTTGTTTGCGACGTCATCTGCTGTTATGAAACATATAATCAAAAACATGAAGATAATGCAGAAGACAGAGCTGAGGAACAGATTTAGTTAGGGAACTTTTTTATATTTTGCTAACAGTTGGGAGATTTATATTCGTTTTGGGTGCAGGAAATAAGCAATTCTACACAAATGTTCCTGACTTGCTCCAAACTCCGTGGAGACAATGCATGAAAGACAGATTGTGTTAAAGCTGTGAAAATACACCACTTTGGATGGATATGCTCAACTGGGGGTTTCATGGTTTTTGCTATACAGAGACCTTGGCGCAACATTAGTTAGTTGTGTCTTACATGGAGACAAAATCTAACAGATGAGTAAATCTGAAATACACAAACGGAATCCACATTTGTGAGACTTAAAAAAATTATGAGACTGACTGCAGCTGCACTTTGTTTCAGCACAGTTGGAACAGAGTGCTAAAAGTCGGGGCTAAATGAGATAAAAGAAAACTGTTGCAAAACTGGCTGTCTGTATTAAATTGTTAACGCTTTTTGTCTCCCTTCCATTTATTCATTTTGCCTTTAGAATCGTCGAGATCCAACAGTGCAAGAAGTGAAGTCTTGCCATTTTTTTAACTGGTCTTAAAAGTTTGATCAGGAGTGTATCCATCATGTCTGAGGTGTCATCAGAGTCATACTCTCATCTAGAAATATAAGGGGAATCCTCATAACTAAGGTTCTTCAGAATCTGCCTCCAAATCTCTCAAAAATTGTCTATTGCCTAATTACAAACATAGCAGAAGTATCAAGTAAAGCAGTTTGCATTTTATAAAACTCTACAGTAGAAATCCATAGTTTATTTCTTTGATTTTACTGTCAAAGTAAATATGAGGAGAAACTGCTCCTATATAAAAGTCAATGTATTGATACTTGCCATCCTTAAACAGGAAACATCACAGGCTGCAAATGCAGGACAAAAGTTGAACACTGTTAGGTTGGAAAGAATGCCTCTATTTTTCATAGGTCACAGATTCGTCCTCATGAAAGGAGAAACAGTTTTTATTTTGCTGGTGATAAATTACATTGCAGTAATGGCAATAAAGCACGAAGGAGGTGCTTCTTCCAATTAACCTCAGAATCACTGAATATACCTATACGTTTAGTTTATGAACGTATAGGTTCATAAACTTCATAAATAAGATAAAGAAGGAAAAGAATGACATTTTCTCTCTGCACAATCAGCCACCAAAACCAAGAACTTTGACCGACAGCTGCTGACAGATCCGCATGAGACCAGTGATGCTCGGAGCGGCTGAAAGTCATGAAACAATGACACAAATCAGAGCATTGGACTTTGTTTCCAGTGTTTGGGTCACTTACTTGAAAAATCTAATCAGTTATCCACTGACCATTGCTCACTGCAAAAGTAATTACAAGACAAACAGCTTCAAATCATCCACTTCTAAATATTGCATCTTTTGAATTAAAAATGAGTATAGTATACATAGATATGTACATATCAGGAGTACATACTCCTGAACTCATCCGAACACACAATAAGTAGAGGGGAGGGGAGAAAAGAATGAAGGAAGGAAGGAAGGAAGGAAGGAAGGAAGGAAGGAAGGAAGGAA
>VMRN01000537.1:1637-12475 GCA_010277015.1 Poeciliopsis turrubarensis
ACCAGGAGCTCAAAGCTTTTTACAGAGAACAAGAGCAGCAAGTGTCTCTCTACGCTGAAGCCTTACAGAGTCCGTGTTCAACTCTGAGAATTGAACACTTTTAAATAATTTAAACACTTTTAAATAATGTTGCTGGAAGTGAGTGTGAATTGCTTAATTTATTCTTTTTAAATTCACTGGATTATGGGAAGTTATGGATGATAAGTGCAACCTTGCACAAAAATTAAACTCAGTTTGTTAAATCATAAGAGGAAATATAAAACAGAAATAAAGTTTTTTGGAACAAATCAATGAGAAATAGACTTTCTAATGAAGATCCTCAGTGTGGATCAGTATATTATCAGCCATACGTCTGCAGTATGATGTCAATGCAACTTAAATCTTACTTCAATCTCTGTATTTTGCAGAAAGGCATCTGCAGGAAAACACAAAGTTCCTTCACTCCAACGTCTCTCAAAGTGTTCCAGCTCAGGTCCAGTTCTGTCAGGTGGGACGGGTTGGACATCAGAGCTGACACCAAAGATTCACAGCTGATCTCTGACAACCTGCAACACTCCAATCTGAATAAAGAAAAACATTTTCAATAAAAATTTGAACCAAAGTATTTTAAAGCAGATAAAAAACCAATGTTGAGGATTCCACAGCCATTAAAATGCGTTTTCAGGTAGAACATTAAATGTAAAACTGACTGTGAGGGCAGAAACAAACAGATCTAGAACCTTATTGTTGTATGTAGTTCATGAAAGAAAGTTTGAAAAATGAAAATGAATCTTTTACTGAAACAAGCAGTGAGGAAGACAATAAGCTTTACTATAAGGATCCTCAGCAGCTTTCACAACATACATTCCAGCCCAAAACTAAAACGTGCTGTCTTACTTTAACTTCCGCAGTTTGCAGATGGGACTCTGTAGAAAACCACAGAGTATCTTCACTCCAGCATCTTTCAGGTCATTGCAGCTCAGGTCCAGTTCTGTCAGATGCAAGGCGTTGCACTTCAGAGCTGAGACGAGTGAAGCACAGCTGGTCTCTGACAAACTGCAACCCTCCAGGCTGGTTAAAGAACAAAACATGACATCTGAGGCTGTCAAGATACAGATTAAAGTTGAAACATTAACAAATAAAAGCCATACAAACATCAAGAAATATCTAATATTACAACTAATATTTTGTCAAATAAAATTGATTTCAAGAAACAGAACTGGAATAAACTGAATCAGGCACATTTAAGCAGAGAAACGTCTGAAGGATCCAGTGTGCCTTGACCTGGATCCTTTTAGGCAAGCCAGGTTTAATGTCTTGCCTGGAACTCAACTGCCAACCCACCAGTTCCAAAACAAAGTCCTAGCAGCATTGGCCTGTGGGCTTCAAGACATTTCCTCACAATGTTTCTGTTCTTTAAAACTTTGTTCATGAAAGTCACCAACAAATATGTAAGTCGCTAAACATTCAATAATAAATTCAATATCTTAGAATGAAAAATAACATCTGTAACCCTTCACTAAATATTTAACTTATTGTAAAATAAGTTACATGATAACTTATAAAAAGAGGTTAAAAAAAAAACTACGTCACCCAAAGTACTGAGAACTACCATGAATATTCTCAGTGTGGATCAGTTCAGTATCAGCTGTATGCGTCTGGTTTAGTGTTAACTCATCTTTCACATGGTAAATATCAGAACTAAACTAAAACATAATGTCTTACATTAATGCCTGGAGGTGGCAGAGAGGATTCTGTAGAAAACCACATAAATCTTGCAGGCCACAATCCTTCAGGTCTTCGTTTCTGCTCAGGTCCAGTTCTGTCAGATGGGACGGGTTGGACTTCAGAGCTGAGACCAGAGAAGAACAGCTGACCTCTGACAAACTGCAGAGGTTTAATCTGAATAAAAAATAAAACATGTCAAGTAAAACCAATAGGATGCAGGTTAAACTAAATACATTTATAGTAAATGTAGATTAATTTTAGTGAATGTCCCCAGAAATGTATTCCCCAGCCTCGTCCTTCAGCTCATCCAGAATGAGCTGAAGGAGACGGTCAGACAGCATGTCCAGTACAATGACTGCATATGTTGACTATATATGCTGTCCAGGTCTTCTCCGAGGTTTCTTCCTGTGGGTTGTGCCCTGGAGCAATTCTCATCATTTAAATCAGACGCTTGAATTTGTAGAAGGAACAGCCCTTTTACCTCCCCTCAAAGATGAAGTTTCTTGATCACTTGTGTCTGGGATTTTGTTTCTTCAGTTGTATTCTGTATCTCATCATCATAGGTGAGCGCAATAACACAGACTGGTAAATTGAGGGCTTTACTTTTGGCTAAACTCTTTCTTCACTGAAAAAGTTATAACCCCAATCCATCTGTCTGTCTCCTGTTCTAGCCTACAATCACTCATGAACAAGAAACCAAGTGTAGAGTACCTGTCAAGATATTCAAAGTCCCCCATTTGAGACAGAGATCAACTCAAAGAGACAGTCCACCTCTTTCTGGTTTAGAACAATGGTCTCAAACGCACAGGAGGGGACTGTCTCTTCCCTTTTCACATTCACCAGTGACCTCCTGCTGTGCACATTGGCCTGAAGCAGCCAACAGAGCCATATCATTTCCAAAAAGCAGAGATTTTGAAGATCCCGAACAAGACAAAATTGTTTACACAACCATGGCTTGTGATCCTGATTGTGAACAAAAATCAATGGGACTGGTTGCGAGGAGCAATCCTAGCGGAGTAAATTTTACAAGAAGTGTGAGAACTGTGACCTTCAGTAATTGGAACACACTTGTTGTAGTCCTCGACTCGTTTCTGTGCAGAAACACAGACAGTGTTCCCTCTTTCAACAGAAAGTCAATCCTCTTGCTCCTCTGAGAAAACGTCAAATTAATCTGCAGGACCTGATTGGTTTTCACTTTGTCTTGAACGTTCATACCCATTTGCTTACATTTGCTTGAAAAGTTGGATCTTAAAATCAAAATGAAAATCAAAGCATCAATTAATCATTTTAGTTGGGGGAGGAGGAAAATGGAGAAAACCAACCTCAGGGTCTGTAATTTACAGATTGAACTCTCCAGCAACACACACAAATGCTTCATTCCAGAGTTTCGCACTCTGTGAATCACACTTATATCCACTTCAGTCAGGCGGCAGGGGTTGGACTTCAGAGCTGAGGCCACAACTTCACATTCAGTTTCTGAGAGTCCACAGCCAACGAGTCTGCAATTAGACAAAAAGTACTCCATTGACTAAACGTTGATGTCATCATCTGATTACAGTGGCTCTATGATGGCAAGACACTGAATATCTTCAGTCTACATCAAACTTGGCTTGATACAAGTCATGGTTCAGGACATGGTTCATGGTTCTTGGCCATGACTGGGATCATGGATTGCGTTGGAATTAAGATCTTAATTCAGGTCATGGTGTGGTCATTTTGGAACCTGGTTTGGGTAATGATCAGGTTCAGTTAGAGGTTCGGGTCCTGATTAGGGTTATGGTTCAGGTCCTGGTTTGGATCACATGTAGCTCAAATCATTGTTCATGTCAGAGATCAGTCTGGATTACATCGTTAATATATGTACGTAAACACTCTAAAGTAAAAGCAAAACAGCTTGTAGCTCAGTGTTCCAGAAGATGCAATACTTGGAAAGGGGAATAAGCACTTGGTAGAGAGCTGGTCATATCTGACACTGGATAGCAAATTTGAGTGAAGTATCTCCAGAGGATCATCTATATAATGGGAATACAGTACAATCCCTAAAATATGAATGAGGTGATGTGCAGTATAGCAGCAGTAAGAGCAGCCTCAGTGAAGGAGAAGGTCAGGCAAAATCAGGAAAATATGGAAAGTCCATAGTCAGAACTCTGTTTCTGGAGTTCTGGCAATAAATATCCACACCTGTCAAATCAAACAAATACAAAAGGACAGCCAATCAGACACCCTGCTGAAGTATTAGGTTGGCCAAAAGAGGTAATTCACCCTGGTAATAAAGCACAAAAACACACACCAGGGAAGAGTTCAGGTGAAAGTTGTGCAGAGGCTCAAAAACAATCCAGTAACTCGCAGCAGGATATAAGTCACTAGCAAGAAAGGTATACATCAGTGTTTCTCGATTTGGGTCCTCAGGGGCCCCTGCCCTGTCTATTTTAGATGTGTCAATGTTCCAGAACACCTGGATCATAAAGGAGTGAGCATAAAAATCATTAACAACTTGCAGAGGACAGAGTGGTGAAAATGCTGACCTGTGATTGTGCATAATTATTGAACAATAAGGCAAAAATATGTGGCACATTTGATGGCTTTGTATTTATATGCTGTTTTAGGTGACAGATAAGAAGGGATAAAACATTCTTTAATATTCACTTCTGACAGGTGACATTACACATGTTGTAGATAAGTAGTCCTAAAGTCCAGCCCTGAAGGACTGCTGTCCTGCAACTTTTAGATGTATCTATGTTCAGCACACCTTAACATAGATGAGCTCATCTGCAGAAATCTATAGAGTTTGAATGCATGCAAGTTGGGCAGTTTTGACATTTAATTCAAGTATGTAGGACAAGGGACACATCTACATGAAGCTCAGCATTTAGACATATTAATGATGAAAATACTACAAAGAATGAAGCAATAATAATGCTGAATCAGCATTCGCACAGTAAAGACATCTGGACTCACCGAGCCTTTCTGCAGTTCCTCACAGCTGGAATCAATCTCAGTCGTCCATTCTCTGATGTATTGTATTTCTCTAGGTCCAACTCCTCCAAAACCTCCTCTGACATCTGCAGAATGTAGGCCAGCGCTGAGCACTGGATCTCTGAGAGCTTCCTCCCAGATCTATTCTCTGATTTCAGGAACTGTTGGGCCTCCTGATAAACTGAGACGTCCTTCATCTCCAACAAACAGTGGAAGATGTTGATGCTTCTGTCAGGAGAGATATCATCAGTGGTAATTTCCTTCAGATTGTTGATGATAGATTGGATTCTTTTTACATTGTTCTCTGTCTGACCCAGAAGGTCTCCTAACAGTCTCTGGTTGGACTCCAGACTGAGGCCATGAAGGAAACGAACAAACAGGTCCAGGTGGCCATTTTCACTGGAGAAGGATTTCTCTAGGACTTTTTTCATGAAATCCTCCAGAGATGTTTCACTGTATGTTTCTCCCAGGAACTTCTTCATCACCTCTGAGTTCCTTGTGGTGAAACAGTGGAGCATGTAGACTGCAGCCAGGAACTCCTGGATGCTCAGATGAACAAAGCAGTAGACTGGTTTCTGGAAGATCAGATTCTCTCTTTTGAAGATCTCTGTACAAACTCCTGAGTACACTAAAGCCTCTGTGACATCCAGACCACACTGCTCCAGGTCTTCTTGGTAGAACATGATGTTTCCTTTCTCCAGATGTTCTAACGCCAGCCTCCCCAGCTTCAGAAGAACTTCCCTGTCAGCCTCCATCAGCTCCTGTGGACTTGTCTCATGTCCTCCATGGTACTTGTTCTTCTTCCTCTTTGTCTGGACCAGCAGGAAGTGTGAGTACATGTCAGTCATGGTCTTGGGCAGCTCTCCTCTCTGCTCTGAGGTCAACATGTTCTCCAGAACTGTAGCAGTGATCCAGCAGAAGACTGGGATCCCACACATGATGTGGAGGCTCCTGGAGGTCTTGATGTGGGAGATGATTCTGCTGGACAGCTCTTCATCACTGAACCTCCTCCTGAAGTACTCCTCCTTCTGGGCGTCGGTGAACCCTCGTACTTCTGTTACCCTAGTAACAAATGAAGGAGGGATCTGATTGGCTGCTGCAGGTCTGGAAGTTATCCAGATGAGAGCCGAGGGAAGCAGTTTCCCCTTGATGAGGTTTGTCAGCAGAACGTTGACTGATGATTTCTGAGTGACGTCAGAAACCAGCTGACTGCTGTTGAAGTCCAGTGAAAGTCTGCTTTCATCCAGGCCGTCAAAGATGAAGAGGAGTTTGCAGCCAGCCAGCTGCTCTGCTGGGAGCTTCTGGAGTGTTGGATGGAAAACATGGAGCAGCGAGAGAAGACTGTGCTGCTGATCTCTGATCAAGTTCAGCTCCCTGAACGAAAGCAGAACCACCACACTGACATCTTGGTTCTCCAAACCCTCTGCCCAGTCCAGAGAGAACTTCTGCACTGAGAAGGTTTTTCCAACACCAGCGACGCCGTTGGTCAGAACCACTCTGATGGCTCCATGTTGGTCAGGGAAGGCTTTAAAGATGTCATGGCACCTGATTGGAGAGCCATTGAAGTTCTGGATCTGGGAAGTTCTCTCTAGTTGCAGGATCTCATGTTGAGTATTAACCATTTCACTTTGTCCCTCTGTGATGTAGAGATCAATGTAGATCCTGTTGAGGAGAATTTTACTTCCTGTTTCATCACTTCCTTCAGCCACACATTCACATCTCTGCCTCAGACTGATCTTATGTTCCTCTAGAACTTCCTGCAGACCAGCATTTCCTGAAAGGAAGAAAAGAAGACAATGTAAGTAAAAAGAAAAAAGTTTTAAAAAGTTGGAACAAAGGCCTTTGGAACATTAGGAGGTGTTATCATTCCAAGCTCTGACTTCAAATAATGTAGTAAACAATTGTAAACAATCACATTTATCTTCAGATTGTTATTCTACTGTTCAACAGCATTTTTTGTTTTTGTTTAATGCTCAGTGTCTTTTCCAAGGACGCGATGGAGATGGATGGAACAGGATTGAACCAGCTACTGTGGGACAAATCCTGAAGAATGGAATTAAGCTCTGGTTGTAGATGTTCAAGCTCACCTGGTGCGCAGCTGCTCTGATTGGCTGATGTTCTGGGTCTTTTTCCACACTGGGGGCAGGAGGAGAATTCTGATGAAGCAGACTGGTCCCAGTATGATGTGATGCACTGTCGACAGAACCAGTGTTCACAGCTGGTAGGGACTGGATCCATCAAGACCTTGTGACACAAAACACAGCAGGACGGCTGCTCCTCCACACGAACGCTTCTATCCTCCCTCCATCTGTGAAGATATTTATCACTGAAATAATTCACTGACAATAAGGTGGGGCTGTTCTACTGAACACTTTGGTTCAAGAAGTTACAATGAACCAATGTTGGCTTGCAAAATAAACTCAGAATATTAAGGATTTCTTGGTTGAAGTATGTCATTACATTATATTTGGCTTTGTGACTAATCTTTTGTTTTTTGTATTTGTCTGTTTCAAAACATTTCAGGGACAATAATTAGGCCCAAGCAGCAACAGCACTGAGAAGGCCTATTGTAATCGCAACATTTCCTATTTGTATTTTTCCAACAAAATGCACAGCCTTTTGGAGGCCTTCACATATTCAAAAACTCACCAAACTTCACCCAAAATTGTCCACATGGAATTTTTGGATTCCTGTAGAATCAAAAATGGGTACAGCCAAACTGCATTACTGCCCAAATAGATCAAAAGTTGATTAAGCGCTTGATTCCAGTGTAGAAAGACAGATAAGCAACCTCATAAATGTCACAATGTTCAGTTCTTTTATTGTTCAAATAAAGTTGGCTCTACTAAACTTGACTTTATGATTACCTTTTGGACTGTGGTCTTCTGCTCATTTTGTTGCTTTATTGTCAAGCTGTTTGCAGTTGTATATTTAGTTATTGTCCATGTTTATGAACCTCATTCCTGCTTTATTTCAGGGTCTATATTATTTTATGCTCTGTGTTCTAATTTCCATTTTGATCTGACTGCTACTGTTTCTGCGTTTATTTGACACCAAATGTTCAGAGGGCTTTAGTCAGTCCATCTGATCAGTCTAAATAAAACCAATGTTGAATGTGACTTTTTTTGACATCTTGTCTGAAATGGATGGATAGCTGAATATTCTTTTCTAGGTTCTAGTTGTTTTTGTACTTTCTAAATAAGACAAAATTAACTAGTAACCTAGTTACAAGTTCATATGACTGAAAACTTATGAACTTGTTTTCAGTCAGTAATTCTTGAATGTCAATAAAAACAGTACCATTTTTGTTAGCAGAACTTTGCACTTACTTTCTATGTATTTTAAAGTGCTTTGGGCATTTTTGGCAGTGGATCAGTTAGAAACTGGTTTCTTACTCGGTGTCTGGGGGCCCTGGTTCATTACTGAAGTGAAGCGGTTGATCTTTTGACCAGTCACTCCTCATAGACAGACAGGTGGATCCTGGAGGTTTTACTATCTCTCTGTGGTTCTGACCTCTGAAACACAAACATGTTACTCAAATCACATTAACCAGTGAGAAACTGATAAAAAAAAACACTAAAGAAGCTCTGAACATAAACTCTGTCAGTGGGTTGAAACATTGCTGTACTGACTCATTCTTTGCTTTTTCAAATTTAAGATTAAATAAAAAATCTTACAATATGTTCACGCATTGTGAACATATACAGAGACAAACTAATAGCATAGTTTGTCTCTGTAGTCTCAGAAACAGAAATGTATTTCTTACTTGATGTCGGAGGGGCCAGCCTCATTGAAGTCTGGAGGTCTTGATTTGGACGAGTCATTATTCAGTAAAGGATAGCTGGATCCTTTAAGTTCTGCTTTGTGTTCCTTTAACTCACAATCATCCATCATCTAAATGTCAGTCTGACAAACAGAAATTAGTAACACTGAGTTTCTAGTTGTCATTTTCTAGTTTATCATAAAGAAAGCATATTACTACCTAAAAAATAAAAGACTCATCCCAACAAGATTCTAAGAATTTAGTTCATGCCTGTTTTGAGCAGACTTGATTATTACAACTGTTTTTCCTGAACTATCAGAAAAACATCAATGGCAGTTTCAGCTTCTTCAGAATGCTGCTGTGAGAATCCTTAGAAAAAACACAAAAACACTGGCATGTCAGTCCAGCTCTAAGGGTTTATAAAGCACTTTCTAAAGCCTGGTCTGATCTTCTCCAATGCTATAGACCATTAAAACCACTAAAACCATCTGAATCAACCCTACTAATCATTACATGAGTCAGAACTAAATATGCTGAAGCAGCCTTCAGTTTTTATGCTCCAGAAATCTGGAATATTTCCAACTTCAGTTCTATTGAAATTAGATCAAAAACTCATATTTGCTGTTGCTTACTCTTAACCTTTTAGGAGGTTTTTTATTTAAAAAAAAAACCTTGTTTCGTCTTAATGTATTTGATGTTTTTTCTTGTTGTATGTTGTCTTTAACTTCTATGTTTAAGTGCTTTGAGTTGCCTTTGGGTGAAACATGCTATTTAAAAGAAGCTGCCTTGCATAGTCACTGTAGAAAGCAAACCACAGAGTAAAAAAGGAACAATGTAGATAAACTCACCTTGATTAAGATTCCTCTCTCTGTTCTGTTCTCTTACTAAATAGAATCTGAACTCATTTCTCCTGATTATAACTGACTCACCTGAGGCTCCTCCCCCTGTCAAGGTGAATTTACCTGTTTAAATATCTTTTTTGTAATTCTTCTTCTCTTTGCATCAATAGTAAAGTTGAGCTATAAAACATTTAAACAGTTTTTCTGTTCTTCTTTTTGGTTTTTTTTGCTAATTTACAGTCAATTTACATTTGTAGGAAATATATATTTTTTTCCTTGTAAAACATTAACTTTCTGACTGTAAAAGTCGTAGCTGTGTTTTAAAATCAAACTGGATGAAGATCTCAGTCAGAGTCCGGGGTCCAGTAATTGTCTGGTTAGACTCAGAATCAGCTCATATCAGACTTTTGTGCATTTGGTTTTACTGTGACTCTGCAGGTTTAGTTCAGTCTGATTTCAGGAGATTTCTTCTATAAAGACACTGAGTGCTCTGTGCTCCAGAGATGTTTCACTGTGACATACTAACAGCTCAACTGACATGCAAAACTGTCAGCTGAGCTGATATTCAGAAAACATGAAAGAAGTAGTAAGAAGTAGTAACTGTTGTGATTGCTCTACTTCAAGGAAAACATTCCTACTTCAATATTCAAGGTCCAAAGTATCTGTTATGTTGAGGGAGCAATTTACTTTACAGCAGGCAGTAAAAACATAGACAAATACGTGGTGGTTTTTACCAGCCTGGCACATGGATGAACCACAGCAGGCTCCACGTGTTGCTGCTTTAGAGGAGGAACTTTTTTCAGATGGAGCCACAGATCCAACAGAACCAGAACCGTTCTGCAAGAAGAACAGAGAAAATCCCCCAAACAACATCGGAAAGTCTCTGAGCTCTGAGAAAGTGTTTCTAATGTTCACCAAAGGAGGTTCTAGAGCAGATGAAACTTCAGGTGTTTTAATCTTTCAAATTTACCATAGAAAAAAAAGAAACAGGAATATTTGACTTACAATCACAAAAAAGTTTAATCTTCCATTGGAAGAAACCATCACTTCCAGCAGATAAGATGAGCAGAGCTGCTCAAACATTATGACATTAAACCCAACTTTAATGTCATAAATATTAGCTCTAAACTAAAGCATGATACCATACCTCAATTTCTAAAGAACATCTTCAGGACATATTTAATATATCATTTATAAAAAATACAAAAACTTATTTAGAATGAACCGAATTTACAGGATATAAATTGTTGAGATGAGCTTTACTTTAATCTTTTAGTTACAAGATGAACAACTTTCCAGTAGATCTGCACTGATCCAAAGATCAGACACAAAATGAAAGACATGAGAAAATGAACAGGATGAAAATCTTTCATCTCAGAGTTCATCATCCTGATCCAGTCAGAATCTCTGTAGGCTCAAACTGCTGCAGCTTCTGAGGATCAGCAGGAAACAGAGACCATTCTTTCCATTATAAAGCTCATTCCCACTTCCACCTGCAGAGAGAAGCAAGACGCACAGATCAGATCAGTGAGTTTCCAGCTTCTCTCCAGCAG
>VMRN01000538.1:0-18189 GCA_010277015.1 Poeciliopsis turrubarensis
GATCTATAACTCTAGTCCTGCTGTCTGGATGTTCTAGATCTATAACTTTAGTCCTGCTGTCTGGATGTTCTAGATCTATAACTCTAGAACATTTCTTTCAGAAAGTCCTGCCTGTTGTTGCTGCTGATCTGATCCAAATAGTAACTCTTCGCTCATATCAGGCGTTTTCCCCCAGACTTTGAAAACAGCAGTTATCAAACCACTGCTAAAAAAGAACAATCTGGACAAATCACTACTGCAGAATTACAGGCCGACCTCTGACCTCTGACCTCCCATTCATCAGCAAAGTTATTGAAAAAACAATTAAGTAGTTTCCTCATGATGACCAACTGCTTTGATTCTTTCCAATCTGGTTTCCATGGTTACCACAGCACGGAGACTGGCCTAGTCAAAGTATTCAATGACATACATATAAATACGGACTGTGGGAGAACCACGGTGCTGGTTCTGGTTCTGTTGGACCTCAGTGCAGCTTTTGACATATTACTGAATGGACTGGAGAGTTGGGTCGGACTCTCCGGTTCGGTGCTCGACTGGTTTGAATCTTACATAAAGAACAGGGATTTCTTTGTTTCAATTGGAAACTTCTCATCAAAGAGGTCAAAGGTCACATGTGGGGTACCCCAAGGTTCAGTCCTAGGACCCCTCTTATTCAATATTTATATTCTCCCACTAGCTCAGGTTATAACAGGAAATAATATTAGCTACCATAACTATGCGGATGATACTCAGCTCTACATCACGATGTCACCGGGTGACCTTTGACCCCATCCAATCACTGAATAAATGCTTAGAACAGATAAATGTGTGGATGAGACAAAACTTTCCCCAGCTGAACAGAAACAAAACTGAAGTCATTATTTTTGGACCGAAAGAGGAACGATCTAGATCTATAGATCTAGAGCTATGCTATAGATCTAGAGCTACATATCTAGATTCATATATCTAGAGCTATAGATCTAGAGTCAATGCAGAGCTTCAGTTATTACAACTAAAAACTAGCGATCAGCCCAAAACCTGGGAGTAGTGATGACCTCCGACCTGAACCTCCAGAGCCACATAAAGACAGTAACAAAATCAGCCTTCTATCACCTGAAGAACATCTCCAGGATCAGAGGACTGATGTCTCAGCCAGATCTAGAGAAACTCATTCATGCGTTTATCTTTAGTCGCATTGATTATTGTAACAGCGTCTCACAGGCCTGTCCTACAAATCAATCAAACAGCTGCTGCAGCTGATCCAGAAGCTGCTCCAGCTGATCCAGAAGCTGCAGCGGCCGATCCAGAAGCTGCAGCAGCCGATCCAGAAGCTGCTCCAGCTGATCCAGAAGCTGCTGCTCATGTTCTCTCTAGAACCAGGAAGTTAGAGACATAACTCCAGTTTAAAGTCCCTCCACTGGCTCCCTGTAGCTCAAAGAATAGACTTTAAAATACTGTTAGTTTACAAATCACTGAATGGTTTAGCACCTCAATACATTAAAGATCTGCTGTTGTTGTATCAACCTGCCAGACTCTCAGGTTCTGGTTCTGCTCTGCATCAGAACCAGAACCAGAACCAAAAGAGGAGAAGCAGCTTTCAGCATCTATGCACCAAAAATTTGGAACAAACTTCCAGAAAATTGTAAAACAGCGGAAACCCTGACTTCCTTTAAATCTCGACAACCAAAAACCTGTTTAGAGTTTTATTTGAAACGTAATATGTAACAATGTACTTTTTTTTAATTCTATGTTGCATGACTTTGTGTTTTGTGTTTATGATGTAAAGCACTTTGAAATGCCTTGCTGCTGAAATGTGCTGTACAAATAAAATTTGATTGATTGATTGATTGATTCTGAGAGAACTAGAAAATTAGCCAATTGACCCTATTGGTCACAAACCATTTAAATTTATTCAGAGTATAGTGTTATCTTTACAGATATGCTACATTGACGTTACACATGTTGGAATAAACAGGAAGTAGAGACGGCAGTTCGGACTCTAGTCTGACAGACCCGCGTTCGCTTCGTCAGAACTTATTCAGCAGATGTGTTTCTATCTTCCTTTTACCGAAGTAACTCTTTCTCGGAAAAGCCAAAATCCGCCTCATGTGAGGTTAAAAAAAACAACAACTTTGTTTTTCAAAATAGTTGAAGTTATTTTGAATTACCGTCAACTTATTTTAATGCGGTATTTCATAATCCCATTAAAAAAACACCCTGGAAACACATCTGGTTCCTTTGTTGGAATCAACCAGGACATTAATAACTCATAACTAATCAACAGTTCTTACCTCTGACTGCCGGCCGTTGCTCCTCATCTCCTCGCCGTCGGATTGAGGATGCTCATCCTGAACTGGAGTCCCGCCCCCGTCGTCTAGAGACAAACAGAACAAATATTCAGCATCAAACAAACTCAAAGATTAAAACGTCACATGTTCCAGAATCAGCAGCTCCACTCAGAGAGCCGAGGATGACGCTCGTTCATCACAACAACGATGATGAAACGTTCTGAAAGAATCTGGTCTGATTAGATGTTTAACTCTCTGAAGACCTGAAGTTCACCGGCAGAAGGTTTTTTGTAGCGCTGATTAAATCTGCAGCACAAACCAACATTTTAAGAGATTTTCCCGTCCAAATGATTCATGGATCAAACGTTAAAACATTTCAATCAACAACAACAAAGTGTCTTCAGTCAGAAACTTCTTCAGATTAGTTGTAATACAGACTGCTACAGGAGATCCTTCCTCCCAACAGCAATCAGCATCAACAATAACTTCTTGAAGAAACTTGAATTAAATGAGTTACAGCAGCTTTTAATTTTCCTTTGGCATCAATACAGCATTTTTATATTTTATTTTAATGAAATTCAGCAGTTTGCCAAGATTTGTTGACAGCAGAAGAGACACGAAAGAGAAGAAGCAGATCAGCAAGAAGCAGCAGCTGCCCCATCCAAACACGATCTTAGAGACCTGAGGAGAAATCATGGCTGGAACCTTTCATAGTCAGTGATGCTGTGGGCTAAAGGTCAGAGGTCAGCCAGGATGTGAACAGATCTCCCTCCAGAATGACCCGGCTCTGCTGAGCAGCACATTTCAGCCATGAACCGCAGATTTACAGGAAAACCTGAGAACTGACTGAGGAAGAAACACAAAACACGGAACGTTTACATCTGAAACCGGAGCAGCTAAGTGAACGTAGAACCGAGTCCGAACTTCAGGACCGATACTCAGGAACCGGGGAGAAACTCGGAAAACCCCGAAACGAAAAGAGTTTTATGGGCGAGCTCTTAGTTTGTCAAATGGGAAACAAAGCGCACTTACCGGACATAAATTCCTCCTCTCCTCCGTCCATCTCTCAGACGAGGACAGACTCCGGTTCCGACCTTACTGGGCGGACTGGTACCGCTTCACTGGTTTTTAGTACCGCAGCTGGAGGGAAAAACCGAAAACCCAACAGAGAAGAGTAAACAAGACGCACATACACCAGAAGCTAGCTGCCGTTAGCACATCGAGAGCCAAAATGGCGGAACCACCACCGTCTGCGCATGTGTGGTGGATTACGTAATTTAGTTCTGTTCTTTTGGTGTTTCATGGTGAACTGCAAACAAGCATTAATGTGTTCTACCGCCACCTGTAGACCTGGAGGAACAAACATCAATCTTTCTTTTACATTTTTGTTCATGCTTTCCCACAATTAAATTATATATGTATATATATATATACAGGGAGAGAGAGAGCGAATAAAACCCTTTATTTTCAATACATTTTCAATACCAAACTCAGACTGTGACACTCAGATTCCTGCTGACTCTCTCATACTTTGGACTGTTTGTGAAACTGGAAATGTGCTCAGTTTTATCCTGATGTTCTGGTTATTGGACCGACCCTGTTGCTTCTGTGTTCAGATCAGTACAAAAAACTAAGTAAATTAAATAAATATTAAATTTACAATTGATAAGATTTGAAGTGAAGGTTAGATTAAGTTGTTGTTGAAAAATACAAACTTAAAAGAGAGAATTTTATTTTTGTGTCTAAAGCCCATTGTAGACAGAAGAAATTAACAAATTTCTACAAAGAAACTTCTGGAAATGTTTCAGGTTTCAAAAGTTGACTTTTGAAACTCAGAAATGTTTTGCAGGGAAATTTTGGGAATTGATCTCAAAATTTGACTTTTCAAGCTCAGAATGTTCAGTTTTTTTTCTACAATATTTTTGAGGAAATTTGCTGTGTTACTCTGGTTTCTCTGTAGGTCATTTGCCGTTATAGACTTTAGTTAGCTAATAGTTTAATTATTACTTTGGTTTCAGTCAGAGGTTTTGAGTGTTTGTCTCCAGTCCGGTAGGTGGCGGTATGGCGCCATCACAGTTGCATTGCAGCGCGAGGGAGAAGAACACAACATAGTGACGTATTTTATCGTCGCCGCAGCAACCCCACGTGCGTTCAGTCGGATCCTGGTTCTGTTCGGTTCCGGCTGGTGTCAGCCCGCTGTGATGGAGGAGCGCAGCAGACTGTGTTCCGTGTGGCTCGGTTCCGAGACCGGAATCCTGAAGGGGGTCAGTCTGGACCGGAAGCAGGCCTTTAACTTCTCCAACACGCGCGCGCTGAGCCGCGACCAGGCGGTGCGCGCGCTGTGCTGGGCCGACCCGGCGGAGAGCGAGCTGCTGCTGGGCTGCGCGGACGGAACCGTCCGGACCTTCAGCACCGAGAAGGGCGTCTTCACCGAGTCCCGGAGCTGCGGAGAGCCGCAGGAGGGCTGCTTCAGCGGGCTGGCCTCGCTGCGGGGCTCCGCCATCGTCACCTGCGCGGAGTGCGGGAAGCTGCGGGTGTGGCGGGAGGACGGCGGTGGGCCGCTGGCCGAGCTGGACGCGGGCAGCGGCGTGTGCCGGATGCGGCAGAGCCCGGTGGACCCGAACAGGGTGGCGACGGGCGGGAAGGAGAACGGGCTGAAGATCTGGGACCTGGAGCGGCCTGAGAAGCCGCTATTCACCGCCAAGAACCTGCGGGACGACTGGCTGGATCTACGGAGGCCGCACTGGGTCAGAGATATCGGCTTCATCCCGCAGTCCGACAAGCTGGTGACCTGCACGGGCTACCATCAGGTAACCACTTCCGGTTGTCTCACCTGTCTTTGATACATCAGCAGGCTGCTCAGTCCGCTGGTGACGTCAGCGTGACGTCACTCGTCAGTGTAAACAACGTGCAGGTGGAGCAGCTTCAGATCTGCTCTGAATCTTTAAACTGTTGCAATAAAAGCTGATCATAACCGCTGAGATTAAAACAATAACACAAACAATCTGAGATTAAACTGATTATAGAATCATAGAACCACATCCAGAACTGAGTTCTGGATGTGGTTCTGATCCACATTTTGGACCCGTCCAGAACTTCCTACACTGACTATTTCATGATTAAGATTAATATTTGATAATCTGGATTATTAAAGTTGTAATAACCTAGTTTTAGATGATCAGAATAACAATCTGGAAAAAAAATAAACACAAAAATCATTTCATAATAATACCAGAATAAAGTCAAAACAATACAAATAAAATATGAGAGTAAAGTGGTAATTTTCCAAAATGAGGATTATTGAGTTAATCTTCAATGTTTGGTCCTCAAGTCGCTTCCAGCAGCAGGACGAACAAAATCAACCAAAATTGAGTTTTTCTACATTTTCCTGTTTTCTTTTGTGGCTGCATTCCAGAGTCAAAGCTTAAAATGGGCCAGTGGGTGAACCGGGCTGAACTGGGTCAAAGGTCGTGGAGGGAGCTGCAGTTACCACGTGGCTCCACGCGGGGGCGCCACAGCAGCTGCATTTATTCACTCTAAATGCATAAATATCAACATCTTCTCTTCCTCTGACATAAAGCTTAAGATGAAACAAACACACTGAACTCAGAGTTAATAATAATAATAATAATTTTACAAACTTCCCCATTTGGATTGCTTTAAAACAAAATATGTTTATTCTCTTTAGTGCTAAAACATTTATCTTCTAGTGCCAGAAAACTTTTTCTTTTCTTTTCGGTGAATCTTAAACTGTTGCATTATTTACGCTCATCATTGTTCTTTTATTTCCTCAATTTGCTCATTAATTCTTCAGATGTTAAAATAGATATGCATGCAAAATATTAAATTAAATTCACTGCCATTTTTATAAACATATTGCATTCCTTAATTAAAAATGATGATCTGAATATTTATAAGACAGTATATGCTGTCTTAGTTTGCCTGTTTGTCGTTACGGCTGAGAGCTGGAGGATAATCAATAAGTGCATCACCATAAATACAAAAGATAACAGGTCTGATGGAATAGTCAATCATTTCTATAAACGCCAGAACAGCACAGCATTCTGGGAGATGTAGGCAGAGGAAAGACTGCTGGCTGAAGGCGGAGCGCCGTGTTTCCGCTGCTGAGCTGAACATCGTTCATCAGATTCATCAGATCGTCCAGCTGCTGGAGAAACAAACAAACGACGTCGTCGATCAGGAGAAAAACGATCGAATGTTTAGAAAAATCAGAAACGATAGCAGATTCTGTCCTGAGCGCAGCGGTGGACGTTCTCACAGAAACGTGCTGTAATAGTTTGAGGCTCGAGGGCAGCGATCACAGGAGACGCAGCCTGCGAGGCGGAGACAGACAGTAACTAACACCAGACACAACGAGACAAACGAGTGAAACAAGCTAAAAACAAATCAATAATTATTGATATTGACGAGTTTTTCAGCCATTTTGTCCAAAAACATGGCTGAAATTGAAGACTAAACACTTTAAATGTTGAATTTGGGCTGAACCTTCAGGATTGATTTATTGTCCTTCATTTCTGCCACGTGGTTTAGATTTAATGTTCATATTTTCTCATGAACGTCTAGAACCACAGACAGGTTGTAAGTTTTCTGCCAGGCCAAAGGGGAAGACATGGAGAACGCTTCATGTTCTGGTTCTGCTCGTCTTTTTATTCACACAAAGCAAAGCAGGTAGAATGAAAGGGTCGTTCTGATGAGCAACACAGGAACAACCTCCTGCACAGGGACTTTCACTAGTAAGGAGTCGATATGGAAACAGCTGCAAGGTGAAGAAACAGCAAGTTTTGTTTTTCACAGTTTAACAAATTCACTAGACATGAAAAACAAAAACCTACGAATGTAAGAAGGATAAGAGACTTCCTGATTCTGTCACATGATGTTTGTGTTGTCACTAAATCTTATGAAAGTGAAATCAAACCTCCAGAACTGTGACGGTTCCAGCAGCGGTGCTGTTGGGTCAGAACAGGAAGTGATGTCAGCTGATGCGTCCTGTCATTCTCAGGTTCACGTGTTTGACCCGGCGACCCCCCAGCGGCGGCCCGTCCTGGAGGCGGCGTTCGGCGAGTATCCGCTGACGGCGCTGGCGCTGCCGGCCGGCGGCGGCGCCGTGGTGGTGGGCAACACGCAGGGCGACGTGGCGGTGCTGGACCTCAGGAAGGGGCTGGTCCGCGGGCGCCTGAAGGGCGCGGCGGGCGGCGTGCGCGCCCTGCAGTGCCACGCCTCCCAGCCGCTCGTGGCGTCCTGCGGCCTGGACCGCTTCCTGCGGGTCCACAGCCTGGAGGACCGGCAGCCGCTGCATCGCGTGTACCTCAAGTCCCGGCTCACCTGCCTCCTGCTGGCCAGCCGGGAACTGCAGGCTGGCCCGGGGGGCGGGGCCAAGGAGGGGGCGGAGCCTCAGGTTAAGGAGGAGGAGGACGAGGTGTGGGACAGGATGGAGCAGGTGGAGGAGGAAGAGGCCACCAAGAGGAAACCAGCTGCAGGAGAGGAGGAGGTGAAGAAGAAGAAGAAGAAGAAGAAGGGAGGAAACTGAGAGGCGTTCAGGGTGTGGGGGAGCGTGGGAAATTTCAGACTGAATGTAGACATTTCACCACCTGAACGCCTCGTCGGTTCTGTTCTGACCGGGTTGTTCCTCTGCTGTCGGGTCAGATTCTGTAACTAATTTAATAAATTTACCTTTTTATAAATGAAATTGTGTTTCTCTTCAATCTGGAGAATAAAAAAGTTCTGGTTTCAGATCAGTTCCATCCTCAAAGTTTTCTGTTGCTTTGTCAACACGTAAAACCAGCAGGAGCCAATTAAATTACACAAAGATGAATAACTTGGTTTATTTAGTCCATCACAAGAGGAAGACTTGGATCAAGTTATCATAAATATTAAATATCAGATTCAATCGGTTTTAATTGAGCTCAATATGAGAGTAAAATGTTTTAACTTCAACAAAAAACTTTGGTTCAAACTAAATATTTGGCTAGAAGTTAAATACTTAGCTCAGAAAAATATTTAAAGATGGATATTTAGCTTGCTAACTATCGTTAGCTCGCTAGGCTAATGTACTTTGAAGCTAAATATTCTATATTTCGGTTTCGAACTAAAATGTAAGTTTGAAGCTGACATAAACGAGTAACATGGTGAAAACATGAGTTTGAAAGCCGAGTCCGTGTTCAGCTGTCGGATTTGGTTAACCGGATCGCAGGGAAGCAGGGGAGGGAAAGTTCTGGTTCTGTTTAAGGTCAGAAACTGGACTGAAGTGTTCTGCGGGCTGACCCGGAGGAACAGCGTCTGTCAGGTTGTTCGGCCTCCTGGTCCTGGACCGGGCCGGCGGTTCCGGGCCGGCTGTTCCGGCCCGGAACAGCCGGCTGACCCACTGTCGCATGACGTCAGTGGGTCAGATGGAGGTTCTGCTGAGCTCATCTGTTTTTCTGGTCTCAGAGGTTTTCAAACATGCAGAACGGGTCCAGAGTAAACGAAACTCTGGCTTCCAGTTTAGTTTTAAACTTTTATGACTGATTTCAGATCCTTTCTTTCTCCCGATCTAATTGTCTGAAACCGGACCGGAACCGGAGGCACTGGGTCAGTGAAAGACACTTTCATGGTTTCACGTTTGCTGCTTTAAGCCACTCAAAATGAAACCAGAAAGCAGAAGCGATGAAACTGGTGAGGCTTCAGCAAGAGGAAGAACCAAACTGGCAGATTCTTCTTGACTCTCACTTCCTGCTCTGGCAGGTCACACAACGCCACAGGGGAGGGTCAAAGGTCATCTCCAATCCACTTGAAGTCCATCAGTCTGCAGAGACTGCAGCCAAAGTTCATGCCTGCTTCTTGTTTCCATTTCTTCATCCTGTGGTAATAAAACCATAATCTGGATTATTCTGGATCCTGCAGATGTCGTAAAATGCGCCTGAACTTTGATCACAGCTGGAAGCAAAAACAGGAACTAATGAAGGAATGATGAGCTTCCGCAGTAAAACCTGCAGACACTCATAAAGCTGGCAGATAAGAGAGGCCACCTACGGAGCTACATTAGGGCCACAAAGTTTGAGCAAGATTATTTTTGAAACTGAAAAAGAAATTTAATTGAGAGAAAATTTCAAATCTCATAAAATTATTTTTAAAATTACTTTAACATTTTTTTACACAACTGAAAAAATTTCAACCAAAAATATTACTTTTAATCTCAGGTTATTCTTTTTTTATATATATTATTGTTGAACTTTCTTTAAAAACTGAAACTGAAAAATTAAAAATACAAAGTTTAGTAGGTTTTTTTTATTACTTATTTTTAAACTTAAAATAAAGAAAACCATTTAAACTGAACAATTACTTTTGAATTGTGGAATTGTTTTCTTATTTTTTTAAAACAGTTACAGTGAAGATGTTTATATACTTATATAATTGTTCATTTTGCCAAAATATTGTTGAAATATGACTTTTTGTCTCCTTTTAGTTTGACAGTTTTTTGTCATATGAATATTCTCATCCAAGTTTAGTCTCATAAATTTGTTTATGCTTTTTCTGTAGCCTGGTTTTAATGCTCCACAAAATTACAAAAATACTTTTCATTTTCAGTTTCAGAAAATTTATTTTGATAAAAGTTAAACGTTTCGGCCCCAATTTAGTTCCATACCTCTGGGTCTCCAACAGCCAGGCGGTTCTCAGGGTTTCTGTAAAGACTGTATGGTTTTACTGACAGCAGTGGAAACCCGGTCCCGGTCCCGGTGCCGGTCCCGGTCCGTTTACCTGCTGGTTCTGTGAATGATGAGAATTTTCTGCTCAAGTGAAAAATACATAAAAACTGAAATCATTTGGTTTCACATCCAGATGAATCTGCAGCTTTTCTCCTTCAGATTCGCTGCAGAACTTTCATTATCCGGGTCCAGACATGAATCTGGACCCGGAGTCCAGGAACTAAAATCCTTCTTCATCTGCAGCTTCATATTATTATGTTCTTATAACGGTTCCGCCCGGGATCACACTGGGAGCTACTGGTTCCAGTAACTTCATCGGAACCGAGCCTTCTGAGGAAACGCCTCCCACTGCTGGGAAACCGAAACCTTAAAAGGCCGAACCTCCGAACCTCCTCCATTTTACCTCAAACTCCGCGAAGCACACTTGCTGCTCACAGCCCGGTTCTGGTGTCGGTTCTGGTGTCGGTTCTGGTGTCGGTTCTGGTGTCGGTTCTGCTCATGGCTTTCAACCAGTCTCCGTTCTACAACCCGGTCAGTAAAGTTTTGTTCTCATCGCTTCATGTTTCCGTTATGACAGCAAAGCGCGTCGTTTCCTGCAGCCGCTGCAGGAAACATGCAGGGAACCTGCAGGAAACATGCAGGGAACCTGCAGGAAACATGCAGGGAACCTGCAGGGAACATGCAGGGAACATGCAGGGAACATGCAGGGAACATGCAGGGAACATGCAGGGAACATGCAGGGAACCTGCAGGGAACATGCAGGGAACATGCAGGGAACATGCAGGGAACCTGCAGGGAACATGCAGGGAACCTGCAGGGAACAGCTGGGATGTTTCATGTTCCCTGATCCAGATGTTCCCTGATCCAGATGTTTGCTCTCATCTCCACGATGCTCCGCTTCCCTCCAGGTTTTCTGACTTGAGGTTTGAAGTTTCCTGGTTCTGAATCCTGCTGAAGTTTCTGTTTTTTCCTCCTGAGAAAAATATTCAGTTTGTGTCAAATTCTGGTGTTTTAAAGAGTGAAATGAAAATATCCATCAATAATGTAACATGAGATGAAAGAGGATCTTTATCTTCATCACGTGGAACAAAAGGACAAAGCTGGTTTATGAACACGAGGTCTCACTCCAACATGAACTCTGGGACCGTCTAACATGTATTTCTGTCAGCAGTGACTCAGTGAGTCCTCCAGGAAAACCTCATTATAACATTTATGTAAAACTAAAACTGCCACTAAATGTGCTTTTGTTTCAAAACATTCCTCCACTCTAAATAATTAGCATCTCTATGCTAATGGCGCTAACAGAATAACTGACTCTGGTCAGAGGTCAGGGGTCAGGATGACTCTCTGGATCTTCCTGAAAGCTCTGGATCAAAATGACGACGAACCAACTAACCAACGTTTTGTAACTTTGATCAAAATTGTTTGTCTTTTCACATATTTATTGAAAATGTTGTGAAAGTTTGTTTTGTGTCAGATAATCTGAAAAGACCAAACTCCTCCATCTGTTCCCCTGCTGTCTGTAAGCAACCAATCAGAGTCAGGAGGCGGGGCTTAGCTCTGCCAATCACCCTCATGACAGCGTTGAAACTCCTTTGATTATCTGTCTCATCACAAACTGTCACAACATGGAAACAGTTTGAATAAATATGGAAAAAAACTATTTTTTAAAATAAAAGTTACATCCTGCAGATTTAAATATGGAAACAATAAACACAAGCCTTTTATTGTTTCTTTGTGCATATTTACTGTTTAATAAAATATTAAATGTTGTTTTTATGACCAAAAGAAACCAAATTAGAGAACAATGTGGTTTTCAAAGCAAATTAATTTTGAATTATAAATCGCCTCATACTTTCATGATAAAACTTTGCAGAGTAAAGAAGGAAGAAGGTTTTCTGTGATTCATTGGAGTGAAAACCTTCATCTGAAGCTGCAGAACAGACAGGAAGTGATGAAAATCACAGGAAGTCAAGAGATGAAAGATGAAGATAAACAACAGGATGTAATGAAACCAAAAGAAAAGATCCAGAAAATATTAACATACGAGATAAATAAAGCAGTTTGGGTCAGAACCGGGTCTGGATCAAAACACGCCTGAAACTGTTTGGTCTCTGATTCGTTCAGCACATTAAAGAGTTTCACTTCTTTAAAGGACGAAACCGAAAATAAAAGTTTGGTTTCTCTGCAGTCGCCAAGAAAGAGTCAATTTCCTGAAATCTGCAAATGCAAAAGAGCCTCAGGTTGAGCAGAAACACGCTGCAGTTTTGCTTCATCAATTATATCCTGGCAAAAGAGAAAAATAGGATATAAAAATGGGCTTCTTTCACTACGGAAGCCCATTACTGCCATCAAAGAAAAAAATACAAGCTCAGCAGGAAGTCAACAAGTTTTAAAATCATAATTATGAGAATAAAAGTCATAATTCAGAAAATAAGTTGTAATTATTAATCGACTCATTTTTGTAATCATTACTTTTATAACTCAAGTTTTGTGTAATTAAATGATTAAAGTTTATTTTCAACGCTGTGAAACAAACATGGAGCTCAGAGTTAAAACCACAATCTGACAAACAAGCAAAGGAAGAGAAAGAGACGCAGCTTCATACGAACAAATCTATCGATTCGCTTTGTTTCTATTCCATCAACTGTCAACGTTATTTAAAAAATACACATTTCAATCTGATCATCCACCCCAGTTATCAACAAATACATAAAATTCAGTTAATTACTCAAATTAGTTTCCAGGAAGGAATCAGCCAATCAGAACGCAGAGGGAAAATAACTGAAAACATGAAGCTAACAGTTGGAATACCAGCAAACTGGAGAGCAGTAGGAAAAGAAAGTGAATGAAGGTGGAGAATCATTGCTCAGCCTGTAGCAGCATGACGCCACACTGCGCTCCGGACGACCCCGAGCAGAAAGAACAGGAACAGAGTGAAAGTTTGACTGAAGTTAATGAATAAAACAGGCGGCGAGTCGTTGACCCTCCTGCCAGTTCATTTCCCCCTGCAGTGAATCGAAGCAGCCGAGTGACGAAACTCGACTGTCGGCCATTTTCTGCTCAGATGCTGCTGTGCATTTCAGCCAAAGAGATTCAAACGGATCAAAAGTTGTTGCAGCAGCTGGAAGTCTGGGATTTGAAACGGAAAGCTGAGTTTCCTGCCAGTCATTAGCAGAGCAGCTGCATCAGGCTGATAGACAGAAGCCAGTTCCCACAGTGACCTTTAACCTTTGCTCTGCCGCTGTAAGCTAAACGTTGTCTGCTGTTGATCTGCAGCCGATCCCCTTCACCGGATCCATCCACGGCGGCCTGCAGGAGGGGAAGTCCATCATCATCAGCGGGCGCGTCTCTCCGGGCGTGGACAGGTCCGTCCGCCATCTTTAGCTTCGCTCACATCGGATCAGTCTGACAGATTTAACCCCCTGCTGACTGGTCTGAACTGGTCTGAACTGGTCTGTGTCCCCAGGTTCAGTGTGAACCTCCAGTGCGGCTCCAGGAGCGGCGCAGACATCGCGTTCCACTTCAACCCGCGTTACGACGGCGGCCATCCCTACGTCGTCACCAACAGCCTCCAGTTCGGCAGCTGGGGCTCCGAGGAGAGGAAGCATCAGGCGCCGCTGCCCAGCGGCGGCAACTTCACCCTGCAGATCACCGTCACCCGGGACTTCTACCAGGTCCGCACTGCAGCCGACCAGAACCCCACCAGAACCCCACCAGAACCCGACCAGAACCCCACCAGAACCCCACCAGAACCCCACCAGAACCCGACCAGAACCCCACCAGAACCCCACCAGAACCCCACCAGAACCCGACCAGAACCTGACCAGAACCCTACCAGAACCCCACCAGAACCCGACCAGAACCCGACCAGAACCTGTTTTCTGTTTTCTCCAAACTGGAGGTCGTGGAAGCCCAGGCTGAGCTTGCAGGACGTTGGTCCTGACGGTGACCTTGTCGGTCCTGACGGTGACCTTGTCGGTCCTGACGGTGACCTTGTGTTCCCTGCAGGTCAGTGTGAACGGCAGCCACTTCATGGACTACAGGCATCGGGTTCCGTTCCAGCAGGTCGACACCATCGCCGTCGCTGGGAAAGTGGAAATTTCCTCCATTTCCTTCTCCACTCCAGTGGTGAGCAGAAAACGTGGCGTTCAGGGAGCGTGGGAGTTTGAGGTGGTGATGCAGCTGTAGAGACTGAAGCAGAGTGTTTGCTGTGCAGCCGTTTCCGCAGCAGGCTTTCCCGACCCAAGCCGCCTTCCCGTCCTACCCCGGCTTTGCCCCCCAGCCCGGATTCCCCCCCCAGCCCGGATTCCCCCCTGCGGTGCCTGTGAGTTCAGATGAAACATGAACCTTCGCAGTCGATGTTTTAGCTCTCAGACATTTGAGTTTTCTCACTGGAAGTTTCTTCTCCATCTCTGCAGGTTGTTCCGTACAAGAACTTCATCAGCGGCGGCCTCCAGCCCGGCAGGACCATCACCATCCAGGGCGTCGTCCTGCCCAGCGCCACCAGGTGAAACCAAACCTTCATCATGTCACGGCCACAGGCGGAAACCGCTAACTCAAAAGCTAGCTGCACTAACCACGTGCTAAGGCGCTACACTGACACCCAACTGAGTAGAATCTAATGCGAAGTCCATCTGAGGAAAACCCGTTTCTATCAGTCGGACTTTCAGGATTTAGAAATGTTGACTGATTCAGGAGAAAACATTGACCAGATAGGAAACTTCCTGAACTTCCTGCTGCTGATGCAGCAGGAAGTTCGGCAGGTCTGTCATGAGACAATGACTCGGTCTGAAGTCAGCAGAACCGGAGAACCTGAACAGAATCAGAGACCAGAATCAGAGACCAGAATCAGAGACCAGAATCAGAGACCAGAATCAGAGACCAGTTCTGGTCACGGCTTCCTGCATCCTCAGTGCACAAAGTAGCGTCATGCTAGCTCCTTCCCTTACGAGCTGCAGTGAATCAATCTGATGTTCAACATTCAATTAGATGAAGATTTTCCTCTAAAGTTTCTGTCTATGACTCAGATTAAAGGTTTGATCTTCATGTCTGACATTAATAGCTTAGTCATGTTGCGTTTCCCTCGCAGGTTCCACATGAACCTGACGCACCAGTCTGGCATCGCTCTGCATTACAATCCACGATTCAACGAGAACGCTGTGGTCCGAAACACCAAGCAGTGGGACAAGTGGGGTTCTGAGGAGCGCGGCGGCGGCATGCCCTTCCATCGAGGGCAGCCTTTCACGGTACGACGGCTCTGAAGCCAACAGGGACCCACTCTGAACACGCGTCTGAACTGGGATCACTGGTGTGGAGTTTGTGCTGCCAGTTTCAGTCACGTTCCTCATTCATGGAGAATCAGCAGGGAAAGACTTAAACAGCAACCAGATATACACTGCTGAAAAAAACAAAGGGAACACTCAAACAGCACAATATAACTCCAAATACATCAAACTTCTGTGAAATCAAACTGTCCACTTCGGAAGCAGCACTGATTGACAATCAATGATTTGTTGTCAGACATGCAACTTTGTACAGGACAAAGTGTTCAATGAGAATATTTATTCATTCAGATCTAGGATGTTATTTGAGTGTTTCCTTTATTTTTTTCAGCAGTGTATATTTGTCCAATAAAGTTTTATCTTTGCTAACATTAAATGTGGAAACAGTTTGAATGACTTTCCTTCATCAGTTCTGAAAACCCAGACAGCAGCTGGGATGACCTCTGTGACCTTTGCTTCTTGCAGCTGACCGTTATCTGTGAGAACAACGCTTTCCGTCTGGTGGTGAACGGGATGCAGGCCCACACCTACCGCCACCGCTTCACTCCGCTGCAGAACATCAACGGCCTGGAGATCGAAGGAGACGTCCAGCTGACCTCCGTCATCGTTTAGGTTCTGATCCGACGAGCCAACAACCCTGAAAACCTGGAACCTGCTGCGGTTAAAGAAGCAGGCTGTGGTATTCACTGCCATCTAGTGGTCAAGATGTAGATGGCAGCCAAACCATCCCTTGAAGGATTTGTTTCACGTGATAAAAACGACAAACGTCTAAACTGGTTTCTGTTTATGCTTCATTTATTCACTTTGTTTCTGCGTTTATTGAATGTAACCAGCTTGTTTGTTTGTTTTTGTACTGAACGAAGATTCAGTGGAATTAGTCATTCTGGCGTCAAAAGATGGCTGCCTCTCCGACCCCCTTTATCATGTTACCTTTTGTTTTTCAACCCGTAAAGCAGCATGGATGTTTCCATGGTTCTGCCAGCAGGGGGCATAAAAACATCCTGTTTGTCCCCAGCTCAGATATCGAGATGATTTTCTGGATAAAAAGCAGCTTTTCTGTTCCTGGAGGTCACTAATGAGCTTCTCTCCAGAAAGTTTAATATTCCCAGAGCTGAAGATTTTATCACGTAAAACTAAATCCTAAGAAAACACAAAGTTCAACGTGTAACACAACCTGGACAGGAGGAGCAAGGAGAGAGGAGCTAACTTCTCATTTAGTGGTTAAGCTAACTTTGAAAGCATTAGCACACTAGCATGAGCCCACTAGCATTAGCACACGAGCATTAGTGCACTAGTGTGCATTAGCACTTGGGCTAATGCACACTAGCATTAGCCCAAGAGCATTAGCGCACTAGCATGAGCCCACTAGCATTAGCGCACTAGCTAGCTTTTCCTGGGTAGATTCTAAATTGTTAAATGATTGATGATGAGTTCAATGTCTGTAAAAGTGTCAGAGTGAGACCTCCTGTGTATTCTGCATCTTGGTTATGAAAGCAAATCGGTTCTGATCCGAGGCGGGAAGGAAACAAGAGGAACACAAACAGCTTCTGGACCCGTTCAGAACCGGTTCTGACTTTATTCACCAGGAAATGTTTCTAACATTCTGGATTCTCATGATTAACAACAAGATGAATAATTGGGTTAGTGTTGATCTGCTTCCAGAACCAGAACCTCCTGGACCCAACCAGCGGAGGTTCTGGGCTGAACCGGGTCGGTCGGGTTCCTCTGACCAACAGGACCTCAGCGTGAATCCTCCAGGAAAGTTCTGGTTCTGGTGAAATGATCTGAACCGTTCACAGTGATAAAAGCCCGTCTCCTAAATAAACAGAGAACCGGGTCGCTCCGGATCAGAACCGGGAACTCTGATAATCTTCATCCTCGCTGGTTTGGTCCAAAGTCTCTAAAATGTTGCCATGGTGACCTGGAGGGTCAGTAGCGGCTGCTCTTATGCCCCCCTCCTTCATCCTCCTCCTCTTCCTCGCCTCCTCGGCTGAACTGCCTCCTGCTGAGCCTCTCCGGGTCGTTGGACGCCATGTCACTGAAATCCCTGAAGATGTCCTGGAACGTCTCATCGTCACCTGGGAGACACACCAGGGACGCTGCTTAACGAGCTGATGAGCTAACGAGCTGATGAGCTAACGAGCTGATGAGCTAACGAGCTGAGTAGTCAACGAGGCAATTAAATAATGAGGCACTTAAAGCAATAACTTAACGAGGTAAGGAGATGTTTAAGCGGCACTGAGTGAAACAGGTAATGAGTTGATGAGGCAATTATGTGACTAAACAATTACTTAACGAGGTGATTGTATAATGACACAATTAGTTAATTATATCAATTAAGAAGGAAATGAGTTAACAAGATTCTGCTTAACGAGGCGACTGACCTGTGGTGCTGAAGACTCCCTCTGAATCTCTCATCTCTTCGTTCATCCGGGCCATTCGCAGCCTGAAACACATCCAGCTCAGACCCATCAGAACCAACCCGTTTCAGTGTGCGTATCCCTTTAAGAGCTCAGGAATTAGGTGTCCTGTGATTGGTTCTTGTAATTTGTAGCTGCCAATAGCAGCAGAAATGTGAATATTAATCACCAGACAGGAAATGTTTCTCATTATCGAGCTTGTTAGATTAGCTACGAGCTAATCAACAGCAGAACCAGCTGAGGTCCATCAGAACCAGCTGCGGTCCAGAACCTGAAGATAAGACATGATGAAGATGAAAGTTGGACTCACAGAGTGACGATGTCAGCATTGGCGGTTTCCATGGCAATAGCCAGCGGGTCCTGCCCCTTCTCGTCCACAGCGTACTGATTGGCTCCTCTCTTCAGCAGCAGACACACCTGACTGTGTGGACCAATCAGAGTGAGACGTGTTGGCTGTTAAGTGTGTGTGTATCAGTGTGTGTGTCAGTGTGTGTGTGTGTGTGTCAGTGTGTGT